>VDFB02082927.1:0-29119 GCA_007258455.2 Sequoia sempervirens
ATTGTAGTGATGTGAACATCTCCAATTACCTGAGACCGAGACCGAGGCTGAGGATTAGCCATTATTGTTGCAACCACACTAACTTGAGGACTAGGAGTGCCTAGAAATAACTCCTTTGAGGTGGAAATTAAGGTAGTGGTACTGGTAGTTGGACTTGGACCTTTCATAATCCTTTGCTTCTTTAGAATTCCTTGATCAGTGGGTGTCTATGTATTATCTTGTATTTTTGGCCTCTTGTGTGTAATTTGTTGTTGTGGCACATGTTGACCACTACTACTACTACTACTCATACCATTGCCACCAATGGTAGTGCTAGTTGCACTAGATTCTCCACCATGGGCATGTGTTGGTTATGATTGTGTCTAACCATTAGGATTAGGAATTGCAACTATAACAAAATGAATTATTTTAGTTGTCCTACTCCCTTGGGCTATTTTATTAGCTTAGAGTCCAAGGCCTTACAAATCACTAGGTTTTCTATGGCCTACCTCTATTACCATCCAAATTCCTTGTCCTTTGGACCCCAAACCACCGTTGGATGTTGTGGTTGTGTTGCTGATATGTGGTTGTCATTGATGTCAACACTATTAGCATTGATGTATTGAGGGTTGTATATGTCGAGGATATTGAGAAAATTGTTAAAGAAAGAATTGCAGGTTGCCAATGGAATAGTGAAGGTCATGGAGGTGTCTTTTTTAGTATGTTGATGATCAATTGTTTTGGACTAAAGGGTTTATTGCTGAGAGTATCTGGTTTATCCACTGGAAGTTTCAGAGGTCTACACAAAGTTTTGATCGTGTTATGAATAGTTGTGTTTTGAAAGTTTTTCTGTGGTTTTAGTTAGTATTCCTGAGTGAAGTTGATGTGATTCTAGTAATTTCAAATTTTGTGGATGTTTATCTATTGGTTCTTGTTTCTTGTGGATGCTTCTAGATCATTCTTTATCTTTGTTGCATGTGCGCGTTGATTGATGTGTTTGTGGTCGAAGATTTTTCTCATGTGTGTTTGGGTTTTCATGTTCTTGGCCGACATGGTGGTTGTAACGTGTTGTGGATCCTTGGAGATTAAAATTTTAATTTTTGGCACGCTCAAGGATGTTGTTTTGGGCCACAACATTAATATTGGCTAACGGTGTTTGATTCACATTGAAAATTTATTTATAAATTGGGACTGGCATTTAAAATATGTTTTATATTTTGGCCGATGAAGTTGTTGATGCAAATCCATGTTGTGGATATATAAGAGCAGATGGTTGTGCAAATTTATGCATGTGAGTGGTGTGAAGAAGTGCCAAAGAAAGTGCAAGTGTGCGAATAGTGAGCTAATCATTCGATTGCAAAGTAGAGTGTGAAGAAGTTTGAGCGAAGTGTGAAGGAGTGTTTCTGTGCTTAACCAAAACTATATCAGGCTTTTGGAGAATCTATTTTCTTAGTTCATACCCTACGGATCTAATCCGTATTTATATTCTTTGGGCAGTGATCCCTCTTGTATTTGAGTAGTAGCTCTAGGCAGTGTGCCTGAATGCATGTGCATTCTCAGCAAAAAAATTCTCCTTTGCTATTTTGACCTCATCCCAAGAATCCTTGTTTCTCAAGTTTTCAAGAAGGGGTTTACTTTATGTTGAAGTCTACTTGCATCATTCTTATTGGCCACAATCCTTGATTTAATGGTGTCACATAGATCATACCACTAGTGAGAGACAACATCAAATTGAAAAAATTCAAAAGTTCATTTACCAAACTGAATGCTTTTCTCTCGAATGTGAACCCTCCATATGAAAAAGGTAAAGAAGGAAATATGCTCTTCTTTTGCTTACTGAAAAAGTATAGTTGATCAGTACTCTCCATCTCTTGTACATATTCCAATGTAAAAACCCTTTCTATCACATGTATTTGAAGTTTTTATGGCTCTACTCCTGATCCATAAAATCTTAGCACAATATATTCTTCCATTAAATACCAATCAACCAATTGAATTTTTTTCCTAGTTGAATGTATTTTTTACAAGACATGGGTAATCTAGGTATTGGAGTATTTGTAATTCCTTGATATAATGGAGCCAAAAAGTAGTCTACAAAATGATTTTAGTTCCTTCGAGAGTCATGCATCCTTATATTAGTGGTCCAATAATATATTGGAGCCATTTTTTCCCCTCAACATTCATATAGGGCTGAATTTGAAGCTTGTTGGTCAAAAAAATTCCATTAAATTTGAATAGAAAAAAATAGCACAATTAGGTTGTGAATCTAAATGTATTAGTGAAACCTCCTCTAATCATGAAAAATTGTTTATGCATTGATTCTACACTGTTCTCAAGAAATTTATATTTGATGGGCTGCTCACCATAGTGGATATTAATAACATTTCAAGGATGCTTGCACCCACTTCCCAATTGCTATCTAGTCTAAGGAAAATGCTAGCATGGAAACAGTATCCTAAAACCATGGTTTGAAAATTCCTAAATCATAAGGAGGTTTATGATTATTTTTGAATAAGTTACTATGACTATCTTGAACTATTTTAATTAGAAAATTATTTTCCCCCCTTCATCAACTGCTTCCTAATCACTAGCAAGCATTTCTAGGTCAATGTGGACATTTCCAAATTCTTTGGTTGTAAACCACAACACATTTCCAAATTCTTCTGCAATAATGGATAATTGTTTTTGTTTGTTGTCTTTATTAAAAAATACTCTTTTGTTATCATCATAATTGTGGGCACAAACCATGATAAATTTTGGCCAAGGGAAAATAGGTGTAACATCATGCACCCCAATCCAACTACCCACAATGCAGTGAAACTATTAATTGACATTGTTTGACTATTTTGGATTTTGTTTACAACCTTATTCTCACATAAAAATATATGTTCTGAGGTGATCCTACCAAGATTTCAAGATCATAAATATCATGGTATTCATTTGTGAAACCTGGGGTTTTAAGCACTCGAGTATAATCTATTTTTCTATTTGATTTTGCTTTGATTTTCCCAACAACTGGTCTAGTAGTGGTGGTAGACATGCTTGTATAGTGTGAATTCCCTCTTAAGTCCTTAATTTTTCTTAAGTCTCTCAATTTCTCAACCCTAAACCCCAAGATTGAAAAATTAAGAAATGATGAGACTTAATTTTTTGTCTTTCACTTACCTAGATTTTGATTCTTTAAAAGATTAATACAAAGATATTGATAGGCATGGACTGGCTATGTCAGAACTCAAAACTCCCTGGTGCACTACAATGAGCAATCTCCCTTTGTGCTGACCCTCTCACTTAAAAATAAGATCACTTAGCAATAGAAAGTTCACTTATTTTTTTCTTTTTCTCAAATATTAAAGTGAATGAAACATGTTAACACTGGACTACACAATTAGTACATTACAATTCTGTACAAACGCTTAGAAATAAATTTAACAATTGTCTTGCATTTCTACACCTTCTATTAATTGATCACTTTCGACAAGAGACAACATCATTCAAATGTTCTATCTCAAATTAATTCTCAACCATTGATCTTTGTAAATCTAATGGTTATAGGGTGATTCTAGAGGTTTGAGTTTACAACCCTTGATCTAGGTGGATAGTTTTCATCAAAATTTGAAGTGTTCCATATGCTTAAAAAATTATTGCCATGTCGAAGTGCTCAAAAAAATGAACCCAACACAACTTGAACGTATTCAAAAGGAGCTCATATTGTCATGATATGCTCAGTCAGAGTTGGGTCAAATAAGGTACCAAAGGCCGGTTAGAAGGGAAAAAAATGATTGTTCCAGAATTGGTTGAAAACAATGCCAAAATGAAGAGCTCATCGCCATGCTCCCAACACCACTCATTTCGCTTGAATCAAAGCTTGTACGTCAAAGATATGACCAGTCAAAGTTGAGGGTTGACTTTTCTAACTGGACCATATAGACGATGATGTAAACATGCTAACAAAGCAATTTTTAACATACGGTCATGTGACATGGATGAATGAGGTACTGAAAAGTTGTAATCTATACACATGTGGATGCTGACATGTCTTTGAAAACGAGGCATGACTAGACGGTGATGTGGAAGCTAGTTGGTGTTCGACAACAAATCATAGGGTGCCACATGGCACCCCTATCCTCCTTCGTAGACTATTTCATAGTTGTCTTTACCAAAAAAGGTTTATGGTGGGAACCGATCCCCCACCTCTATTCTCCAAGCAACCCACCTCACCGTTGCGATGTGCATCATGCGCTCAACCATCCACAGGTGCCCCTTTGTTTCGATGAAACCAAAGTTGAAATTTTGTTTTAAAATTATAAGGGGTGGGGGTTGAACCAATGACCTCCCCTCCCCTAAAAATGCTCCATACCACTTCACCATTGTATGGTGTTGAGTATATTGTGGGCTCAGTTTTATAAACAACAATCAAAAACTGAAATCTCCCAAAACTAAACAAATGAACCCGTATAATTAAAAATCAATCTCCTTAAAACTAAACAAGATTTTTAAAAGCCCGAGAATATAAAATTAAAAGGGGCTTCCATGAATTTAAAAGATATTTACAGGATTATTCAACGAGATAATTAAGGGGTTAAGTATTTTTAAAAGATTATTAAGGGGGATTAGTGATTTATCTTTGTAAATAGGGGGGTTATCAAATGTTTTTACTTGTAAATGGGTGATATGGGCTGATTTTGTAAATCATATGGTTATTTACTATATTGACTAAATTTTATAAAAAGGGGGGGTATAGAATTGTGGGGGGTAAGTGGTGATTATTGAGAGAATTGTACTTGGAGAATTGAGTGTTCATTTCTGTGTAACGGAGGAGCATCATGCCACTGCACTTGAAGGAAATTAGCTTGTAACTCACAAGAGACTCGAGACTTTGCCCAATTGAAGCCTTGTAACCATTTTGGAGCATAATCAAGGATTGGTTGCTTTGTTGGAGAGGGACCCAGAGATGTAGCCATATTGGTGAACTACTTTATCAACTTGTGTTTTGTATTCTCTCTTCTATCTCTCTTTTATTCTGTTCATCACTTTATTATTGCTATGTTCATTTAAGAATTTTAATTACATTATTATATTTTAAGGCCTTCAAATTAAGCATTGCAAATATTAAGCAAACACATGCAATTATCATGGATCCTAACACAAATCAAGTTGGTATCAGAGCCTTGTTTGACTAGTATTGCAAAAGTGGATGCTAACACTATCCAAGAGTTGACGAGGTGAAGGAACACTTGTAGAATACAATCTTGAGATCGGTAAATGAAGAAATTTTCAAAAGATGAAAGAATTAGAAGTTGGATAGAGTACTGAGCTTGATGAGAAGAGTTTTCAATGATCTTTTCTTGACATGAAGGAAATGGTAGAAGTACTTTTTCAGGAGAGGCAAGAACGAAAGCAGTTTGAGAAAGAAGGCTTGTCAAAGTAGGAGAATCGAGAGGACAAAGGGAAAAGACTAGGAGGTTATCAGGAGCCTCCAAAAATGCCTCCAAATCTATCTTCTCCTTCTTCTCCTACAAATTCTACTTCTTCTGCTAATCCTTTCAAAGGTGCACATAAGCCTAAAATTAAATTGGATGTATATTTTGATCTACCTAAGTATTGTGGGGAATTAAATGATGAGAAATTAGATGATTGGGTTCAAAAAGTAGAAGTGTATTGTAGATTTCATGGTTTCTTAGATGATGCTTCTAGGATCTAGTTAGCTACTCTTCAGTTGGGAGTAATAGATCTCACCTGGTGGGAGAGTAGAAATTGGGTTGAAATTTCACATGGTAGAGTCAATTTAACTTGGACATAATTTGTTAATGCTCTTAAGAAGCAATTTTATCGCCTAGGCCATATGCAATAGTTGAACTGGAAAAATTTTAGGCAAGGGAAAGGTCAAACTATCCAAGAGTACACCCTTGAATTCAGGAAAAGGGCTATTGCATTGAATGTCCCATTGTACACCCAAGACACATTGCTTAAGTGCATAGTTGGTCTTCATTCTTATCTAAGACATTCCATTTTGGTTTTGAATCCTAGTAATCTAGATGAAGTATGTGTACAAGCCACACACTTAGAGTCAACAGGTAAGAGTACTTTCATTGATAAGTCTAACAAGAAGCTATATAATCCTAAAGGTAAATCCAAAGGCCAAGGAAAGGGGAAAAAGGAAACTACAGTTAAGAAGTAGGGTGATAAGCTCACATGATCCCATTGCAAGAAAGAGGGGCATGATGATTCAAAGTGCTGGAAGCTACATCCAGAACTAAGGCCAATGAAATACAGAGGAAACAAAGGCAAACATAAGACTGTTGCTATAGTATAATAGGATCTTGGATATGATTCCAAGGATGAGACAAATATTGTTGCTGCCAGGATCCAAGGTAAAGGAAAAGGTATATCTCTTTCTTTTGATACAAGTTTTTCAAATGCAAGTGTAATTGCAAGTAAAGAATCTTCTCCACCTAAGGTTGATAAGAAAAGAAATGAATTATTTCACATTGAGGTTGTAACAAAGCATACTAAGGTTGATACTTTTTTTGATACAGGATCTCAAGTAAATCTGATATTTGAAGAAGTTGTTAAGAAACTTAACTTGAATACAAAACCTCATCCGAAGCCGTACCCTCTTGGATGGGTTTGCAATGATGCACAGTTATAGGTAACAAAGCAAAATAAGTTAAGATTTGGTATCACTGCAAACTTTATAGATGAGGTAGAAGCTGATGTAGTCGCTTTAGATATTTGTGGTCTTGTACTTGGGTAATCCCTATCTGTATGAATGAAAAGTAATCTTTTTTAGGGGGAGAATAAGTATCATCTTTTTAAGGATGGTATAGAATACATTGTATGTGCACATAAGATAAAAACTAATCTAACATTGGTAAATACTGGACAAATGAAAAGGTTAGTCAATGGAAGTAAGAACTTTGTATTAATGATTGTAAAAGCTAAAGAGGATGAAAAATCTTAGGCATTCAAAGGGTCTGATCCAGAGCATAAAGCTGAATTGGTCAAAGTAGTTTCTACCTATGATGACTTATTTCAGGAGCTAATGGGATTGCCACTAAAGAGAGAGATACAACATGAAATCTAGCTATAGTAGGATGTTTCTCTTCCAAACACCAACATGTACCATTTATCTATTTTGCAGAATGAGGAAATCAAAAATTAGGTTTAGGAGTTGGTTGAGAAAGGAGTCATTCATCCCAATACATCTCCTTGTGGTTCTCCAATTGTGTGGGTTCCAAAGAAGGACAGGTCTTGAAGAATGTGCATCGACTACACAACCTTGAATAAGATAATGGTAAAGAATATGTATCCTATTCCCCAAATAGATGATTTACCTGATCAATTGAAACATGCGATTTATTTCACTAAGTTAGACTTGCGTAGTGGATATCATCAAATAAGAATTGCAGAAAATGACATTTGGAAAACTGCATTCAAGACAAAATAGGGATTGTTTGAGTGGTTGGTCATGCCCTTTGGGCTGTGTAATGCACCGACTACCTTTATGAGAGTCATGGATGATGTCTTTCTTCCTTTTATTGATGATTTTGTCATAGTTTATTTAGATGATATTCTTGTATTTAGTTGAACTTGGAAAGATCATGTAATTCATGTAAAAAAGTTTTTGATGTATTGAGAAAAGAATTTTTTTTTGTAAAGATGTCTAAATGTGAATTCGCTAAGACATCCTTAGTGTACTTAGGCTATGTCATAAGTGATGTTCAATTGAAAGTAGACCCTACGAAGGTTGAAGTTAATGTAAAATGGACTAAGCCAAGTACAGTCATAGAAGTCAGAAGCTTCTTAGGTGTAGTTTAGTATTGTAGGAAGTTCATCGCTAACTTCTCCTACATTGTATCACCATTGCACACGTTAAATAGTACAAAGATAACTTTCTAGTGGGTAGGTCCACAACAAAAGGACTTCAACACTTTGAAGGAAAAGTTGAGCATCACACCAGTTTTGACTTTACCAGATTTACAACCTTTCAAGATCGAGACAAATGCAAGTGGGTTTGCCATGGGAGTAGTACTCATGCAAGGAGGTTAACCAATCTACTATCACTCTAAAACCTTTATAGCTGTAGTAAGTAACTATCCTACTTATGATAAGGAACTTTATGCATTAGTTTAGAGTGTTAAAAAATGGAAACACTACTTAATGGGTAAAGAAATTGTAATCCACATTGATCACCAGCCACTTTAGTACTTGCACTCACAATCCAAATTGCAACAAAGTAGGCACTTTTGGTGGATGGGTTTTCTTCAACAGTTTCATTTGGTTATTAAGTATAAAAAAGGTGCCCATAATAAAATAGCATATATGTTGTCTAGGCCTCCCATCATGAATGCTATGATTATCCTTCAAGGTATTTCTATGGTCCATGAAAGTTTTTAGGAACAATATACTAATGACGAAGACTTTAAGGATATTTATTCAACTCTAATTATAGGAAAACATGTAGAAGAGAAAGATGACTATGTGCAGGATAAATTGTTGTATCATTTAGGAAAGTTATGTATTCCAAAAGGTGAACAAACATAGGTAATTAGAGAAGAACACACATCATTGATTGTTGGACACTTTGGGGTAAGTAAAACAATGGAAAAACTACAAAAATACTACTGTTGGCCTCATATGTAAGAAACTATATCCAAGTACATTAGAGGTTGTGTAATGTGTGCAACAAGCAAGCCTAGCAATAGGAAATTTGGGTTGTACAAACCTCTACTTGTACTATCCCATCCATGGGAAAGTGTTTCAATGGATTTTGTTGGGGGACTACCCATGTCTAGGAAGGGAAATGATTATCTATTTGTGGTAGTTGATAGGTTCAAAAAAATGTGTATTCTAATTCCTTGTAAGAAACAGGTCACAACTGAACTGATAGCACATATATACTTTCAATTTGTATGGGTTCACTTTGGGCTCCCTACTTCTATTGTATTGGATCAAGATTCTTGATTATTGGGGGAATTTTGGTCAGCATTGTGGGAACTCATGGACACTGGATTAAAGAAAAGTACAACTTTCCCTCCACAGACTAATGAATAGATAGAGGTAGTAAACAAGGTAGTTGCATATCTTCTTAGAGGTTACTACAGTAAACATCCTAAGTTGTGGGATGAAAATCTACACTATGTGCAACATGCTTACAACCATGCAACACACTCTTCTACAAAAAGATCTTCTTTTGAGACTTGTTCTGATTATCTTCCAAAAACACCGATGGAATTTTCTTTTGGGAAGGATGATGTTGAAGATGGATGCCATGATGCAGAGAAGGATTTGAAGTTCAGCCGAAAAGTCCAAGCAATTCATCATGCAATGGAAGAATAGTTGGAGAGGATCCAAGACAAATACAAGGATTGACATGATAAGCATCACATCGATCATCATTTTTAGGTTGGAGACAGAGTTTGGTTATATATAAACAAGGAAAGAATGCAAGGAAAAGGAAGGAAGCTTAAGCTGATTAGGTATGGTCATTTTGAGATCTTGAAAAAGATCGGTACCAATGCCTTCTACCTAAATCTTCTTCCATACATGCACATCTACTCAGTTGTAAATATAGAGAATTTGAAGTTGTATGAGCCTTCAATGATAATGGATGAAGACACTCACGTTTAGGTTCCATCAGTTGATGATCTTTCACCTGAGTATATGTCAACGTTGCTAGAGGATGTCATCTTAGATAGGAATGTCAAGACTTCATGAAGAGGAGTTGTTGAGTACCTTAGAGTGGGATTGAAGCGGATGAATCCAAGCAAGGAAAAATAGATGGAGATTGGTAAAGTGAGGGAACTTTACCCTCACTTACTTTCTAGGTAATCAAGCTTTTGGAGGTCCAAAAGCTCTCCAGTGGGGAGGACTAATCCAAGTGGATACTTTTTGTGAAAATTTGAAGTGTTCCATATGCTCTAGAAATCATCCCCATATCTAAGTACTTAGAAAATGAACCTAACACAACTTGAATGGAGTCAAAAGGAGCTAGTATGCTCAAGATATGCTTAGTCAAAGTTAGGTCAAATAGGGTACCAGAGGCTGGTCAGAAGGGCAAAAAAATGATCATTCCAGAATTGGTCAAAAAAACTTCAAAATGAAGAGATCACCACCATGAGTCCAACACCGCTCATTTTTCTTGAATTGAAGCTTGTACGTCGAAGATATGACCAATCAAAGTTGAGGGTTGACTTTGCTGATTGGACCGTATGGATGATGACGCTAGCATGCTGATGAAGCAAGCCGTATCATACAATCAGGTGACATGGAAGAATGAGGTACTAACATGTGGTAGTTCATACACATGTGGATGCTAATGTGTCTTTGATAGTGAGGCATGATTGGATGGTGATGTGGAAGCTGACTAGTGTTCGACAACGAATCGCAAGGTGCCATGTGGCCCAATCACAAGGTGCCACATGACACCCCTATCCTCCTCTGCAGACGATTGCATAGTTTTCTTTACCAAAAAAAGTTTATGATGGGGGTCAATCCCCCCACCTCTATCCTCAAAGCAACCTACCTCACAGTTGTGTCATGCATCATACACTCAACCATCCACATGTGCCCCTTTGTTTTGATGAAACCAAAGTTGAAATTTAATTTTAAAAATAGAATGGGTGGGGGTCAAACCAA
This sequence comes from Sequoia sempervirens, assembly GCA_007258455.2. Lineage (NCBI taxonomy): Eukaryota > Viridiplantae > Streptophyta > Pinopsida > Cupressales > Cupressaceae > Sequoia > Sequoia sempervirens. Next base: position 10,618 of record VDFB02082927.1, read on the forward strand.
TGACCTCCCCACCCCTAAAACCCCTCCATACCACACTCCAACATTGTATGGTGTTGAGTATATTGCGAGCTCGGTTTGTCATAAACAACGATAAAAAATTGAAATCTCCCAAAACTAAACAAATGAACCCGTATAATTAATAATCAATCTCCTTAAAACTAAACAAGATTTTTAAAAGCTGGAGAATATAAAATTAAAAGGGGCTTCAATGAATTTAAAAGATATTTAAAGGATTATTCAAGGAGATAATTAAGGGGTTAAGCATTTTTAATAGATTATTAAGGGGGATTAGTGATTTATCTTTGTAAATAGGAGGAATTGTCAAAGATTTTTACTTGTAAATGGGTGATATGGGCTGATTTTGTAAATCATATGGTTATTTACCATATTGAGTAAATTTTATGTATAAAAGGGGGGGTATAGACTTGTGGGGGGTAAGTGGTGATTATTGAGAGAATTGTACTTGGAGAATTGAGTGTTCATTTATGTGTAATAGAGGAGCATCATGCCGCTGCACTCGAAGGAGATGAGCTTGTAACTCACAAGAGACTTGAGAATTTTCCTAGTTGAAGCCTTGTAACTGTTTTGAATCATAATGAAGGATTGGTCACTTTGTTGGAGAAGGACCTGGAGACGTAGCCATATTGGTGAACTCTGTTATCAACTTGCGTTTTATCTTCTCTCTTCTATCTCTTTTTTATTTTGTTTAAATCACTTTATTATTGCTATGTTTATTTAAGCATTTCAATTACGTTATTACATTTTAAGGCCTTCAAATTAAGCATTGTAAACATTAAGCAAACACATGCAATTTTCATAGATCCTAACACAGATCAATCCTAGTGCTTTATACATATCATTCTAGAATTCAACTACAACCATCCATCAAACATTCATTGAAAGGTCCAGTAACTTATGATCTAAACATGTGTTTTAAAACTTTAAAGTGTGCTAGGATACAAAATTCTTATGAGATTGTGAAACGTGTCATCGTTTTGTTGCTCACAATCCTATCCTTCAATAGAAATCCCATTGGAGACATTGAGATGAGTCCACGTGTCCTTATTCCACGATTCCATGAGTCACATATAGATCTTCTTAAATCATCCCACATACCCGTGAAATCCCTTTCAAAAACATGACATTGAAACCTATCCCCTTTCTGTAGTTTTACAACAATTTAACTTGACCTTTATAAAACTATTTGCAGACTTGTGGAATCATGTTGAAAGGAAAGTACTAATAAGGAGTCAAGTGCCAACCCTTCCACAGTTTTGCAGGTGTTCCATTTCTTAATAAAATACTTCATGTGTATTAGTGGAAAGGCATAACAAGCGATGTGAACCATATATTATATTATTAAGTGTGAGATCACTTAAGCCATTTAATTAAGCACATGCAAAATATTCTTCTTAAGTGAGAGCTAGGAGAGGATCAAGGGGTTGGTAACTTAATGTTGCAAAGGAATTAATAAAATGACTAATGAAACTGACAACCGAGGGAGAAGGTCAACAACAAATTCAAAATAATTAATAAAGTGCAAGGTGGACCAACTAGGTAGGTTTTTTAGGGCTTTTGAAACTAATGTCCTAAATTCACATATAAAGTGACAACTTAGCAAACCCTACCAAGAGTGACAATGTTTTAGGAAACCCTAGCAAGTGTTGTTTAATGGTAAATCAACTACCATTTAATGGTAAAGCCTCCAAAATCTCACTCATCACATAAAACCCAGATAGATATGGATTTGACAATTGGATGGGAACATTCTATTTCCATTTTTAATATTTTTTGTCAATTTGATGACAACTTTTTTTTATTTGATTGCTTTATGTTTTAAATCTACATGCAAATATTTCATAATTAGATAATACTTAATTTCTTGAGGAAAATATCTAGATTTGTCCAAGTTTATTTCATTCCATTACTTAACACTTATGATTAATTGTTTAATCTAGTCACATGCAACTAGAACTTTCAACTTGTAGCCTATCCATGCACAAACACATAATCTATAACATATTAACATACATATATAGTTTTCTATCAACGTAATCCTTGAACCTCCTTTAGGTGCAAGTGCTAGTAACATTAATTCTAATTACTTGTAATTTGAATAGACACTAAAAAAAAAATAAATTCTTTACTGTAAATGAATAATGAAGAATAACACAACCATTTATTCTAATTTTATTACAATTGAATTACAATGCTACACAAATTTTTAAAGATGAGTAGAGCATGTAAGCTCTCATATAAATGACACATGTTACTTTACATCAAAAATAATTGATTCTAAGTTGGTATTGGTGTTATGGGATGAAAATCATATTCTCAAATCACGAGGCTTGCTGACCATGCTTGGGATCTTAGGATTTCACATGATAGCACCAAGGCACCACTATGGTTTTTACATTTATAGAAAATTTTGTACCTTGGTTCTGCATCCCACTATGGTGAAGCATGAGACAATAGTTAAAACATTTAATATAAATGATATTATGTTAGTGTGAAAGGGGTACTTTATCTAACTAGTTCATTTCCAAGCTAGTTCACTACTTAGGTCCTGTTCACACTAGCACAACTTTACATAGGGATAAGGTTGTTGAGCTTTAATGACCCTGAGTTGTCACACCTCATAGGATGACAACACTTGTCATAAAATTATTAGATCCTCTCTCTCCCCTTGGCCTATATAACCAATGGGTTCTCTTTGTAATCTTACACCATTCATTCCAATTCTCAAGATCATTGCAAATTTACATAGTATTAGAGTAAGAATAAGTTGTGGGTTAGCAATATTTTAGGAAATATGAGAGTGTAGAGCTGCTTTTTTTCAAAGCATTGAGTATGCTATTCTCTTGCATTGTTGGATGATTTGAAGAATAAAAAAAGTGTGGAGAAAATATTAGTTTCTAGGGAGTTCATACATTGACTTTCCAATTGTAGGTTTTTTGAATCTTCTTGGAGAAATTCTGAGATCACTATTGAGTCCAGAGTAGCTGAGAAAGTTAGATCTACCCTTTATTTCATTTGAATTAGACATCAGAAGCCAGATCTGTAGGAATTTGAAGCGGAAGGTTCATTGCCACATCCAACAAGAAATTACCATTTCAGAGTATTTTGGGTCAAATCTGACCTTGCCATTGTGTTCAAAAGGCCTAAAAAAGCTAAAATTGACTATTAATTTGTCAATTTTAGTTGAGTTTGATTTTTTTAAATTTTTTTTATTTAATGTTTAATCCAATTTTTTTTTTTAAATATCATTGTTTAAAAGTAAAAACAAAAAAATATTAAAATTAAAAAACTATGGATATGTGAGTACCCAAATAGAGTCCCACACCCCATATTGTATCATTCATGGATTTGGCCCTTGTTGACTGTTAGATGAAGGAATCTTTTGGAGTAGCATTTGGAGGACTCATCATCATCTTTGGTTGATTCTCTACATCAATCTTCACATTGTTCTACATCTTTCCCTTCTTCAATTAAGATTGGGACTCTTGACATTGTGACATTTGAGCTGATTCCAAAGACTTATTCATTTTAGGAATGGGAATATATTAGATTGCATGTATCATTTTCTTCCTAAGGGAGGAATGTTGTTTGATGATCTTAGACCATCTTCAAAGTTCTATGTCGATAATGCACCATTAGCGTAGAATATTGTATATTTAGGGCGTGTTTAGTTGACCTTCTTTGTTCATCTCTCTTACGGAGGGGAATTTTTCTTCACATGAGGTTTTTACCTTTGTATTCTATTGAGAGCATTTTTCATTGTTTTTCTCTCTTTTTGTGAGGATTTTTGTTCCACTGGATTTGTGATCAGGCATTTTTCTTTCAGATTAAGACATTAAAATCATTAATCACAAAAATACTAATCAACTACGAAGAGAAAAGGACACACAAACATAAATAAAATGAAATAATATCACCTGATTCACCCATCCATTGGCTGACCTTCGTAGCCCTTCTCCATTCTGCTGTAAATATTATGGCCTCCGACCAAGTATGCAAATATTAGCCTATGATTAAGATAAAGCAAAACATCAAATATTATTATCAACAACACATAGTTATAAACTCTAGATGTCTAAAAATGATAAATGACAACAATATTTATAGAGAGCTGGATGAAAAATGGACGGTAAAAGATTAGATGATTTTTATTTCGATCAATGGCTGAAATTAAATGAGACAAGATAAGATAAGATTAAAAGTGAAGGAGAAAGAGGAAATTGAACAATTTTTTGACAAAATCAATTAGTTCAAAGAGGAAAGTGCATAATTAAATAATAGAAACATTATTTAAATGCAAGAGGAAAAGTCAAGTTATCTTTTTGATTAATTGGAAATTTAATTCAAAAAGGTGAGTGAAAATGAAAGTCATTAATTAAATAAGATTTAATTAATTTGTGTCAGAAAAAGCTAAAAGTGAATAATTAAATAAGTAACATAATTATTCAATTATAGTAGAAAATGGTAATAATTAAGTAAATGAAATTTATTTAATTATAAAGGAAAGAGGAAATTAGTGTCATATTTAAAAATATATAATTTATTTAATTAATCAAGAGAATGAAGAAAATAATTAAATTAATTAATTAAATAATTATGAATCATTTAATTAATGGTAGAAGTATGATCCTAGTTAATGAAAAAATGGTGTTAGCAAGCTTAGGACATTTTTTAGTGTCTACATTTGCCCCTCTTTGATACAATGTAGTTTATCGCGTTGTGTCAAAGAAAAAGATACGCCCCAGTGTAAGGAAGAATGATGAGGAGGTAGTGGTATGCCCCCTCGAGAGGATAGGTGGGTTCAAAGAACATGAGTGTGCTCTCAAAATGGAAGAGAGGACTAGGAGATGAAGGAAAAAAGGATAGAGGAAAATAGATAAGGGTGATGAAGATGCAAACTAGAAGAAATGTTAGAGAAGAAAATATGAATGTTAGCACATAAAAGATGGATGTTAGCATAGAAGACAAGGATGTTGAGATAGTGCTAGTTGAGATAATTTGTAGATATATATTTTTCTATGTAAGGCTTTGTATTTAATCATCATTGGGTGGTAAAATATGATATATAGACAACAAACACCATGATATGACATATAGACCAAGGTGTGCAAGGTCATCCATCAGGCAGTCGTAGATAAGGAATGTCCTAACTCATATTAAGGGTCATGTTGCCCCAATCTTTTTGTCAAGACAAACTACAAACTACAAACAACAATAAAATAAAAGATGAGTCATGAGACATCATCACTCCTCTAAATCCTTCATGGGACATCCTTGAGGTGGCTAGTAACATGACCGAAGTAAATCCAAAAGATAAGACAAAATAGACCAACAAGATCAACATTCATTCAGATTGTTTTCCAATAAGTGTTTTCCAGTGTGTTAAGGGATGAAGTGAGTGATGAGTGGACTATTTAAACAAGGCTTGGTTTCAAGAGAAGAAACATGTCGTATAGGATGTCAAGTTTAGTTTTGATCATGTAACTACCTGTATAAGGAAAATGACAAAGTTTGATACTGAAAAGGTTTGGTTTCAGGAAGGACACATCCTGCATGAGACCCTTGGTTTTGGTTGATTTGACTGGTTTGATTGATTTGAAAAATGACTGATTTGACTTGGAGACATGTTGGCTTACTTGGCTTGTTGATTCAAGATTTTTGTTTGAAGTTTAGATGATTATGTTGCATCTGAGTTGACAGTGTCCGATTTATTTTGACCGATCCAACGAACCCTAAAAGACTAACCTAGGGGGCCTTGAGGGTTCATCGACAAATTTCCTTGCCTACATAGCAATGCATAGAGACCTCATAGTTTGACATGACTATTGACTTTGTTTCAATGAAAAGGGATTGAATCATGATTTTATTTGACAACACCTAAAGGACTAACCTAATGCCTCAGGGGCACATCAATAGATGGCCTTGCCTACGTCCAGTCGCAAAGGCAACATAGTTTGAAAATGACAAAGAATGACATGACCAACTTCAACTCTGTTTTTGGCATTTTTTGAAAGTTATCTGAATTTTTTTGGTTTTTAACATTTTTTTATTTTTTTAGATTTTGGAGTTTTATGATTTTTTTCTCTTTTTTCTATGAATATTTGATTTTTTTTTTGTCGTTTTCAAATGTTATGATTTTTTTGGATTTTTGAATGTCTTGACCTCCAATGACAAGAGTATAATATAATGAATCTAGGTGTTAGGAAATCACCTTAGTTAGGTATAAGACTAATTATTAAGGGTGGGATGGGTGAATGCCAATGTATGAAGGATAGGTATGAAAGACATGTAATGTCAATTTGAAAACCAAGACCCTGCTCCTAGTCAAGATGAATACCAATAGGTAGGTGATGATGATGATGATGATGATGACATTTTTTGACATGGGAAGGAAACATCCCAAAATAATGTGAGGATGGCGATAATGTGACTAAAGGACCATGGTTTGCAGTAAGGCTAAGAACTAAGTCAAGGAGTGTTTTGGATGAAGCGCTAGGATGCATAGCAAGATTATATGGATTAGGTTGAATGCATTTGGAATGGATTGGTTAAGGATAGATGGGATTATGGAGGGATGTTGGATAAGTGGATTGGAGTCCTTAAACTAATAACGAGGGAAAACCAAGTCTAGCAATAGGTATGGAAGGATAATGAATTGATTTTGGTAAAGGATAGGAGACATGAGGATTATTGGATGGTAGAATTGTCATATGATCTCCAAGGACTATATCGCATAGGAATAATTTATTTTCTCTAAGATATGGCTTATGAAGGCTATGACATGATATTTCATGGATAGTGTACGACTGAAGGATAGACATGCCAAGATTTTTCCTGAAGCATGATTCATGTTTGTACCCCATTCCTTATCAAAATCAAAGTACGTGGGAAAATGGATGGAAATGATATGGATTAAATTGATAGATGGAAATTTCATAAGAAATATCATAAGAAATGTCATGTGAAGGGTATGGGAGATGAGACAACTTGACCCCAAGTGTAATGGTCCACATAGATAATTGCTAAATTACACATGACAAATTTGTTTGTCAGGTTTTCATCACGATACTTATCCAAAGCGCCCTAAGAATGGTTTTCACTATTGGAAATTTTTTTTCTCTTTACTATTTTCTTAAATTTCTTTTTGGTGTCAACAAAATACCTGAGTGCCAGACTTTTATCAAGGTGACAATTTTTTTTTAATTTTTTAACTTTTTTTTGGTATTTCTAGATGGCCTTGCTATTTTAGTTGATCACTAAATGTTTTGAATCCATTGATGGTGTTGATGTAGAGATTGGGGCCATGGTATGCCAATAATGACCTTTATGAAGTAGTTTCCTTGTTAAGATCATAACAGTTGCATACAATTGATTGATGCCATTGTGATCCTTTTTGATACTAGAGTTGGCCTTATCAAAATAGACACATCGTGATAGAGTTCCATGAGAGTCCTTACAATAAAGAGTTTCTACCAAGATGTGATGGATTTGTGAGTTATGTCTTTTATACTTTATGAATGATGTAGGATTATGATGGATGATGGTAATGTGCTTGGAAATTTAGATGTAGGAATTTTCATTCGCCTTGAACTTGGGGTGATGGATGATGGAGTTTGGATTTTGGATTGGGATAATGTTTGGAACCAACACTTTTATATGCTTTTCTTGATGACCATTTTGAAGGAGGTGGACATGGGAGACCTCTTTTCTTGTGGCTCCCTATTTTGATTGACTTTTAGATTTAGAATATTTTCTTTGCTTGATCCATTTTTCTTTGGGATCCATTTTAACTTTATTTTTCCACTTGGATTTTTGATTGATTCAATGTCATTTGATTTTTGACTTTGAACTTTGGATTTGTAATAATTTTCTTTTTATTGGTTCCAAATGGAAGGTTTACGATATTGTGAATGATGGTTTGTGTGTGGATGAAAGGGGTATTGACAACAATCTTATGAGAAGGACTACTCATGGCCCCCATTTTTATATTTGTATCAGATAAAGTTTCCCCCAATATCATGGAGGTATCACTAACATCGTTTGATTTTCTTCTTGAAGAATAGCCAAGACCTTGATTGTTTAGAATTTTCCTGAAATTGTATTGTTTCTAGAATTCCTTGCTCATTTAGGCCTAGTCATTTTCCTTGATACTACAAGATGCTAACCCATCATTATGTATGTGGACACTATTACTTGGAATCTTCTCCTCTGTGAGAAAGCCCAATAAATGATAAAAGTGGATGATCCTAGTTGATAGGGTGTCTTAGCTTCATTGACATGTGGGATAGATTTTTGATTAACATCTGTGGTATGATTTTGTGACATATCAAATTCAAATGATTCTACTAATGCTTCCAATTCAATGTCAAAATCGTCTTTATGGTCATTGTCATATAGTCCTATGAATTTAGTTATAACTTGATCATTTGTGAATATGTCTAGAGTAGGAGACTCTTGTTCTAGAGGAAGATCATCTATGCATCTCGTGGGAGAAATTGTCTCATCTACAATGGTGGAGGTGGTTGAGTCATGGATGCCATGGAAAGGAGTAAGACCTTGAGTGAGGATTGGATTGTTATTATAATTAGCTAGAATTGTGTTTTGGCTAATTTGATCTTGATTTGTCATGGAGTTCATTTCGTCATGCTTTTTTCTATGCTCTTGACATATATCCAAAGGTTTATGCAATGTGATTTGATCTTGGGAAATGGTAGGATTTTCATTAATGGAAAATGAATTAGTTTTGATAGCAAGATTATTTTTTGGAATTGGCAGAACATGGAGAGCAAGATGGTGACAAATGGTTAGATGTTGTAGGACTAGAGATATGATTGGATTGCCTAGAATTATTTTCACGTTTGAGTTGAGCAAGTTCCTTTCCTAGTCATCCTTGGAGATCATAATGAATGTGCTTTTGTTGGATGGTATGGTGCATTGGGATGTAGTAGATGGTAATAAAATAATGCTTGATGGATTAGAATAAGGTATGGTGGCTCGAAATAGATTGATGTATGATGGACTAGGATACAACGTAGAGGCCTGGAAAGGATTAGTGGAAGGTTGGTTAGGATAGGATGTAGAGTCTTGGCATGGATTAATGAATGGTAGACTAGGATAGGATGTGGTGTCTTGGAATGGATTAATGAATAATGGACTAGAATAAGATGTGGAGGCTTGGAAGGGATTAATGGAAGGTTGGTTTCCCTTGTCAAGGTTAGAATAAGGGTGATCAATTTGTTAGGGATTAATGTTATAGGTGTGTCAAGTGACTCTTGATAGTGAGAGTAGATGTATGGAGGGCTAGAAATTATGAATGATTGGTAAGATGGGTTGATGGGTGGTTGACTATGGGTTGTGGGTGATTGGGATGTAGAATTGATCCATTGTATCTTGGATTCTATGGCTTGGTGGTATTGACCATTGCAGGTTAATTGGTATTCAACTTGACTAGCAAGCATATCAAGGTGAATGGCATACATGGTGGTGGATGGTATGAAGCCTAAGAGATGCCAATACAATGGAAGGTATGCACCTATGCTATTTTTTTGGAATTTTTTGGGTATAAGGGTGCCTAATGATGCCAAGATTAAGAATCAAGGTGATGATAATATATGAATAAGGTATGCAAAGTGTGGAATGAAGGGATGGAATAGTATGACCTGGCATGAAGGATAAAACCTTTGGAAAACCTAAGATACAATTGCTAATCAAACAAAGATAGGTATAACAAATAATCTGATTATCAATGACCTTAAGTAAAGTAAAGACTGATAAGATGTGTTGACAAGGTGGTCTCAAACTGGAATGATGAGTTGAGGAACCAACCTAAATGATGAGGACTAGGATGGCTATTGTCTGAAAGATAAGGTCAATAGAATATAGATTTGAAGCTATGGTCTAGTATAAGTTTGATGGACTTCCTAATCAAGAGGTTTATGCAAGCTAAAAGGATGACCTGGAGTTTTGAACTATGGGGAATGTCTAATGAAAAAGGATGAGGTGATGGATGGATAATGGTAGAGATGAGGCAAGCAAGCCCTTGGTCTAAATATATTTGAATGTCAAGCTTGTTTTTGATATGCAGGCCTAGTTTGTTTTGAGGTTGAAATGTTCTCAATTTTGGGTGTGGTGTTTGTTTGTTTGTTTGTTTTTTATTGTGAATTTTGTTCGATTATTGCAATTGAAATAAAATCACATTGAAGTAAAAATCCTAGGCTGGCAGAGACAACATTTGCTGGATTCCCACTATAGATAAATTTGAACCACACTTATTCAGAGCAGATAGCTTAGAAGTTTAGTGGCACTGGCTCCCCCTTACACAACACACACTTCTTGGGCACACCAAACTTTGAATTCCCAAAGACCCAAATATCTTAAGGAACTTCCTATCTCAACATTGAATCACAAGAATGTGGGATGACTTCAAAGGTATGACCTCCTGTGCTAGCATATAGAAGGATTTTGGCTACTAAAATAGTTGGTTCTTAGTAAGGGCTTTCGTTTAGGTGTGTTGGAAACTCAAGGATAGACAACTGAGAGGAGGGGGATGAATTAGTTGTCACTGAATCTCAAACTTATTCAACTTATTAACCTTAATTTTAGATCTGATCATTAATCATGAAAGAATAAATGAACAACACATCAAAAGCACACATAACACCAAGATTTTTTACGTGGAAACCCTGTTAGGGGAAAAACCATGGTGGAGGTCAATCCACAAGATTATACCCTATTAGAAGTATAAGGAAATATGAATAGGGAATGCACATGCATTCAAGCACACTGCCTAGATCTCACTGCTCAAATACAACAAGGCTTATTGCCCAAGGAAGACACACTGTCTTATAGAAAGATTCAGATTAAAACCATTTGGATTTGAACTGATAAAATAGCATCTGCTAATGCTTGGTTACAGTTCCAGTTAAGCACATGAAAACTTCTTCACTCTTCTTCACTCTTCTTCACTCTTTGCTCTGCCTTCGAATGATCTAAACTTTATTCACACACATGACTCATACACTTCACATTCACACACTTTTCACTCTTCAAACAATCGCTCTTATATATCCGCAACAAGAAATTACATCGCTATAAGTTGACCACAAAAAGATAATAAAATAATTACAAGCAATCAACCCAAAATAAATAAAGATTATTTATGTGAATCACCCAAGGTCAGCCATAACATAGTGAAGATTGAAAACAACATCTCCAACAAAAAAAACTTCAATTAATTTCTCCTATAAGATCCACAACACGCTTCAACACCTTCTCAGCCAAGAACATGAAAAACATGAACACACAAGAGAAAATATCAGATCATGAGCACAATGATCAATGGATACATGCCACAAAGATAGAGAATGAACTAGAAACATCCACAAGCATCATGAAACACTAAAGAAGCATCTGCAACAATTGAACTTACTGAAATAATAGAATCTTCAATAAGGAACACTAACTGAAGTGACATAAAAACTGTTAGAATGAAAATCACCACAAATCGATCAAATCTTCATGCGGATCTCTAAAATTTGACGTGGATAAACTTGAAATACTAAAAAAGAAACCCTTTAGTCCACAACCTCAGAACAACAATGTACTGAACACACTAATAGAAAGAACTTCACTTTACCACTGGCAACTTGTAGCACTTCTTATTACAATTTTCTCAATATCCTCGACATATACAATTTCTAATGCAGTAATGCTAATAGTGTTGACATCAATGACAATGACATATCAACAACACAACCACAACATCCAACAATCTCCCCATTTTTCATTGATGGCAACACATGATGTGAAAAATACCATGAACACAACTATGCTTACTCTTCCTTTAAGTTATGAATTTTCTTTCCTCAACTCTTCTCCCCACAAGGCTCTTCTCCCCAGATAATAAATAGTTTGTTTTTCACATTACTCTTCTCCCGCTTTGACATCAAAGACAAAGATCTCTTCAATACCAGCTCTGAACCACATATCTAAACTTTTGAACATCTGAACATTTGACTACTCCCCCTAAGTAGTAGCCACCACAACATCAATCCAGATCAAAATATGATCATGAAATGCATGGATTGATGCAAAAAAATGCATCTTTAGTTCTAATTAGGAGGGGTAATCATCCCTAACTTCCCTTTGAGATACTCAAAAGTATCCTTAGACAACAACTTTGTAAAGATATCTACAATCATATCCTTAGTAGGCACATAATCCAATTTGACTTCCTTTTCACTTACCTTCTCTCTCAAAAAGTGAAATTTTATAGATATATGCTTGGTCTTTGAATGTAGCACCAAATTCTTAGAAATGTTAATAACACTTGAGTTATCACAAAATATAACAATAGGCTCATCATACACAACTCTGATATCCTTCAACATTTGTTTCATCCACAATACGTGAGTACAATTATTAGCAACAACAATGTATTATGCCTCTGCAGTAGATAACGAAATAGCATTCTCCTTCTTACTTAACCATGAAATCAATTTCTTTCCCAAGAAAAATGCTCCACTACTAGTAATTTTCCTATCATTCACATCTCCTGCCCAATCAACATCAATAAAGGCACTCAAAGTAAGATCATCATCTTTAGGATACCATAGACCAAAATCAACTATCCCTTTCAAGTATCTAAAAATTATCTTCACAATAGTCACATGAGATTCTTTAGGATCAGCTTGAATTCTAGCAAAAATACATACATCATTCATGATATTAGGCCTAGTTTGAGTCAAATAAAGCAATCCACCAATCATTGATCTATATCTTGTCTAATTTTCCTTCAGAGAATCATCATTAGTTGTCAACTTGCATCCGGTCACCATGGGTGTACCAATAGGATTTGAATCTTCCATACCAAATTTCTTCAGCAATTCCTTCACATACTTGGACTAAGATATAAAAATCCCTTTATCTAACTCATTAATTTGCAATCCCAAGAAGAATTTCATCTCTCCAATCATTTTCATTTCAAATTCATTCTGCATGTCATTAGCAAACTTCATGCACAAGCTATCATATCCTCTAAATATGATATCATCAACAAAAACTTCCACAATCAAATCTTTATCATCATTCTTGAAATACAAATTACTATTAGCAGTACCTTTGTTAAATCCAAGTTTCACTAAGTACTTATCCAATTTGGCATACTATGCTCTAGGGGCTTACTTAAGACCATACAATGCTTTCTTCAATCAACACACCATATCTTCCTGATCAGTCAATTGGAATCCATCAGGTTGCTCAACATATACCTTTTCTTCCAATTCGCCATTTAGAAAATCAAACTTGACATCCATTTGATAAACCTGTAGTCTTTATAAGCAGCATAAGCAAGAAACAATCTCACAACTTTAATTCTAGCAACAGGGGAAAAAGTTTCTTCAAAATCAATACCTTCCATTTGAGAATATCCCTTACAAACCAGTCTTTCTTTGTTTCTAACCACTTCACCTTGTTCATTCAGTTTGTTTCTAAAGACCCATTTAGTTCCAATTACATTCTTATCCTTAGGTTTGGGAACAAGAATCCATGTATCATTCTTCTCAATTTTTTGTAGTTCCTCTTTCATTGCTTCAACCCAATGTTCATTTTTGCATGCTTCATTCACATTGTTAGGCTCAGTCTTTGAAATCAAACAATACTCATGTACAATTTTTCTCCTAGTCTGGACACCTTTGTTCTTATCATGAATGATCTGATTCTCTAAATGATTCAATCTCACATACCTCAAAGTTTTCTTAGAATGTTCTTCAACTTCAGGCTCTTCTAATCTCTCTTCTGTTCTTCCATCAGTTTCTCCTTCTTGATTTTCTTGATTCATCAGAAGGATTTGAACTTGACTTGCAGTCTGACCTTGATTTCCTTTGCTTGTACTATCATTTTGATCACCAAAATCATATCCATAGGTTTTGGATAGTGCAAGTATGTCTTCATCAACCTTAACATTTGCACTTTCAACCATTTTCTTCAATCTTTTTTTGTAACACCGATAGGCCTTACTTTTAGTAGCTAACCCAGAAAGATTCCTTCATCACTCCTAACATCAAAATTCCCTATATCTTCATCTCTTTTGATATAACACTTGCTTCCAAAGATTTTGAAATATCTAATAGTAGGCTTTTGACCAGTCCATGGTTCAAAAGGAGTATTACAAGTATCGTCTTTGATTTGTACCTGGTTAGGTGTGTACACATCATTACTCACAACTTCTCTCCAATAGATATGAGGCACATTTCCTTCTAACATCATGGTTCTAGCTGCATCTAGAACTGTTTTGTTCTTCCTTTCCACAACTCCATTCTGTTGAGGGGTCCGTGGTGCATATAACTGTCTCTTTATTCCACGCTCTTGACAAAAAGAATTAAACTCACTGGAAGTGAATTCACCACCTCTATCTGATCTCAAACACTTAATCTTCAAACCAGTCTCTATCTCAACCATAGCCTTAAAGATCTTGAAATTTTCTAGAGCTTTAGATTTCTCCCTTAAGAAAGTAGCCCACATCATCCTTGAATAATCATCAATAAGCAACATGAAGTATATGTAACCTTGTAAACTTCTAGTTCTAGTAGGACCACATAAATCAGTATGCACAAGTTCCAAAAATCCATTTGAATTTTTCTCTTTAATTCAAAATGAAATTCTTGTTTGCTTTCCTAACTGACATTCTTTGCATATGGCATTAGTAGGTTTCATCAGCTTAGGAATATCTCTCATGCAACTTTAGTGGAACTAATCTTGACAATGTTATCAAAGTTAACATGACACATTCTCCTATGCCATAACCAACTCTCATCAACTTGAGAAACCAAACAAATTTTACTAGCAACATTCAGATGAAAGATATTACCTTTTGTTTATGTACTTGATGCAATCACATTTCCAAAATTTCCCAATATTTTGTACTTACCATCCATGAACTAAAGATTGTATCCCTTATCAACCATTTGAACAACACTCAAAATATTATGCTTCAAACCTTCAACATACAAGACATCATCAGTGTTATGCTTACCATCAAGAGAAATGCATCCTCTTTCATGGATCACACCAATTATGTTATCACCAAATCTCACAACACCACCATCATAGTTCTCTAAATTCACAAACTTACTTTTATCTCCTGTCATATGATGAGAACAACCACTATCAATTACCCATTCATCTTTCTCTTCAATTCGAGCAGCTAGGGCTTTCTCCACATTTGTACAACTAGTAGATTCAGTAGACATAGGATTATTTTCCTTGATAACAATAAACATAAATTCATCTTCAATTGCATTTCCTCTATCAGATTCATCATCTGTTACACCTTCATCAACAACATAGTAACACTTCTTTTGGAATTTAGGCTTGTTAAATCTTGGCTTGGAAACTCTCTCAGGACACTTTGATGCAAAATGACCTATCTTATTGCAAGAGAAACATTTAATAGGTAAATTTCCCTTATAATTACCTTGTCCTCTAGCTTCTCTTTTCACATCAAGTTCTTCAAGCTCTCTTTCTTCTTCATCTAGAGCTGTTTCATTTCATCCTCATACTTAAATGTCTTTCTTGATGAACTTTCACTTGGATCATATCTCTGTCTATCTCTTCTAGAAGTAGTAGCCTTAAATGCAGATTCAACCTTAGGAAGGGCATCACCAAATTCACTCAACTCAAAAGTAGTAAGCTTACCAATCAACATATATTTGGTAACATTTGTCATAGTTTAGAGCTCTTCAATAGCACTAGCCTTGACTTTGTAAGAATCATGCAAAGATCTAAACACTTTAGCAATAATCTCTGATTCATCTATTTGTACACTAGCACATCTGATACCACACACAAGTTCATTTACTCTTTGCATGAAAGTAGTAACATTTTCATCATCACCCATTTTCAAATTTTCATATTTTCCTTTCAGACTTTGTAGCTTAGCAATCTTCACATTTGCATAACCTTCATACAAGGTCTCCAACTTCTTCCAGATCTCATAAGCAATCTTCAGATCCATCACATTTTTCATCTAAGTATCAGTCAAAGCACTCAACAATGCCTCCTTAGCCTTGATATTATATTTAGCATCCTTGATCTTAGTAGAAGTAGTAGGACCATTGTGTGGAATAACATATATATTTTTTGTAATGCTCCAGAAGGGTTCACCAATGCATCTTAGATGGCACTCCATTCAAGCTTTCCACAAAGAATAATTTTTTCCATCAAATCTAGGACTATCCTTCTTATAAGTCACCATCCCAGATCACCTCAACCTGTTAAAATTCTTCCAAGGAACCACAATCTCTGATACCAATTGTTGGCAACTTAAGGGCAGACAACTAAGAGGGGGGGTGAATCAGTTGTCACCGAATCTCAAACTTATTCAACTTATTAACCTTAATTTCAGATCTGATCATTAATCATGAAAGCATAATTGAACAAAACATTATAAGCACACATAACACCAAGATTTTTTACGTGGAAACCTTGTTAGGGGAAAATCCACGGTGGAGGTCAATCCACAAGATTATACCCTGTTAAAAGTATAAGGAAATATGAATGGGGAATGCACATGCATTTAGGCACACTACCTAGAGCTCATTGCTCAAATACAACAATGCTTACTGCCCAAGGAAGACACACTATCTTACAAAAAGATTCAGATTAAAACCATCCAAATTTGAATTGAGAAAATAACATCTGCTAATGCCTGGTTATAGTTCCGGTTAAGCACATGAACACTTCTTCACTCTTCTTCACTCTTCTTCACTCTCTGCTATACCTTCAAATTATTTGAACTTTATTCGCACACATGACTCATACACTTCGCATTCACACACTTTTCACTCTTCAAACAATCATTCTTATATATCTACAACAAGAAATTACATCGCTATAAGTTGACCACAAAAATATAATAAAATAATTACAAGTAGTCAGCCCAAAACAAATAAAGATTATTCATGTGAGTCAACCAAGGTCGGCCATAACATAGTGAAGACTTAAAACAACATCTCCAACACGAAAACAATTCAATTAATTTCTCCTCGAAGATCCACAACATGCTTCAAGACCTTGTCGGCCAAGAACATGAAAAAAAAGAACACGTAAGAGAAAATCTTGGATCACGAGCACATTGATCAATGCAGACATGCCACACAAATAGAGAATGAACTAGAAACATTCACAAGCATCATGAAACACTAGAGAAGCATCTGCAACAATTGAACTTACTGAAATCACATAATCGGGTGAAGCCACAATAGTGGTTTACAATTGAAGTGAGGAAGGAAAACTCACAAAAAATGAATGCATGGAAAAAAATTTTATTTTAGGGAGTGGGTGATCCCACAATAGTGGTTTACAATTATTGGCCAAACTAGACACTGATTTTTTTTTTTAACTAAATTTTCACATTCGGGCACCTATAGTGGTTAATCCGTGAGGAATTTGAAGATGATGCAAACTAGAGTCTTGTCACATTTTGTATGTAGATTCTAAAAATAGTTTTTTCAAAATTTTTGGAATCCAATTGCACTTCTTTTTCCATCTCCCATGAAAATTGGTTTTTTTCAACAAGCAGCATTTTTAAAAAGTGACGCACACCGTATAACGCATAACTTTTTTTCATTGAAAGATAAAATTCTAATTCTTTCGAATTTAGATTTGTAACTCCGATATCTAGTGCTTCCACTTGGTTAGATAGTTTTTTATTGAATATTTTTTCTTTAATCAAGTTTAAAAGTAAAATCAATTGCAATTCAGACATAATGCGACCATATAATGCATAACTTTTACTATATGTATTGAAATTCTTTTTTTTTTTGTGGATCAAGGACCCCAATATTTGGTGCACTCATATTTTAATTTTTTTTTTTTGATAATCTTCTATTTTTCCACATGTGTAGAACAAAGAGTTTTTTTTTTTGTTGAAAAACCTATATTTAATAAAACTTAAAAAACAAATAGATAATATAATAAAAACATATTAAAATTATATTCGTTGGATAGCTCGTTTTGAGGGAAACCTGATACCAATTGGGTTTTTGAGATCTCCTCCATTTTCATTCTCAAATCAAGCTTCAAAGTGAAAAATTCTGAGCAATTTTGGTGCTTGAGAGGATGTGGGTTAAAATAAGTGGGTTCGGTCGAACAAAAAAATAATGTTCGGTCGAATAGGGGTTCGATCGAACTAGTGTTTGACCAAACAAATTTAACATACAATAGAAAAATAGAATTGAATGGGGCTAGGTCGAACATTCTAAACACGTTCCGTCGAACCCACTCTATCAAAAATTAATATTTAATATTAATATAAATATAAATAATATTCTTTTTAAATTATGACTTGAGAGAGAGATATGGAGGGAGTGGGAGAGAAAGGGAGAGTGGGGTTAGGAGGGAGAGACTTTCAAGAGAGAGAGGGGGGAGTGGGTATAAGGGTTTAAGGGTTAAGGGTAGAGGGGAGAGAGGGAGAGGGGGTAGGAGG
>VDFB02082928.1:0-87431 GCA_007258455.2 Sequoia sempervirens
TTGTGTATTATATTTTCATTTTAGTTTGTAAACTATTTTGCTTTTGCATATTGAATTTTCATGTTAGTTTGTAAACTATTTTGTTTGTGTATTGGATTTTCTTGTTAGTTTGTAAACTATTTTGTTCATGTATTGAATTCTCATATTAATTCGTAAACTACTTTGTTCTTGTGTATTGAATTTTCATGTTGGTTCGTAAATTACTTTCTTCTAGTTTATTGAATTTTCATGTTAATTTGTAAATCATTATGTTCTTGTGTATTGAATTTTCATGTTGGTTTGTAAATTATTTTGCTCTTACGTATTGAATTATCGTGTTAATTTGTAAACTATTTTGCTTGTATATTGGATTATCGTGTTAATTTGTAAACTATTTCGCTCATGTACTGGATTTTCATGTTAACTTGTAAACTATTTTATCCTTGTCTATTGAATTTTTCATATTGATTTCTAAACACTTTTGTATATTAAAATTCCATATTAATTTTTAAACCATTTTATTCTTATATATTGAATATTGATTTGTAAACTATTTTATTCTGTGTGTGTTCAATGTACTAACTGCTTTCATTGAAATTTCATATCAGGCTGGGCTAGTGAAGAAAGAGAACATCAAGATCCATGGCTTTTAAGGTTTCGAAATTCCATTCTACAAGAATTAAGCGTTTGCTAAAGTTCTTACTATAATGTGTGTTTATTTAGTATTGAAAAAGGACACTGAAAATATATGTAAATTCTCCCAGCTGGGGATGTCAGCTTGTTTACTTTTGGTGAATGCTGGTATATGAATATGATGCAGATAGCATCCAAATAAAGCTTTATCTAAATTTCCAAGATATTTATGCTACCTGTATGTTATGTTCTTAAATAACAGAATGATAAAACTAAGAATATACCTTATATCGATGCTTACTTGAATTTTAGAATTTGAATGTCTGCATAAACACTAAAGCACTTTGGTTGCAATTATTGGTCCATTGGCCTACGCTGCTTAAAAAGTTTGAAAAGTGTATATTTTGTTCTTCCTTATCTTTTATATATTTGATATGGATATTTTTATTTATACTTTGTATATTTATGGATATTTTTATTTATAATTTGTATATTTATTGATTTTAATTTAAGTTTAATATTTTGTTATATAAAACATTTTATTCTATATTAATATTGGTTTATATTTTTTAGAATTATTTTTTTTGTTGTATTATATTTATAACATGTAGTTTATTGGATTAGATTAAATGTACAATCTAGATATCTTTAATTTTCAAATTCAAAATTTCAATAATTTCAATATATATAGATGTTATTAATTTATATAAATATCAAAAATTCAAATTATATATCTAGAATTGAATTTTTAAGTATATTATCTTAAATCATTTTGTTATTGATTGAAAATATCTTGCATTCACAAATTTGATCATGCACATCACATAATTAGTTAATATCAATCTTCATTTGCTTATGTTTGGGATAGTTACTTAGTGTCCTCTATTTCTTGTTTCTCAATTTCAATCATATTAGATTCATAATATTTGTCAATGGAGCAAACAAATCCAAAATCTTGATGACAAGAGCGACCACAATAATAAAAACACAAAAGCAACTAAAATTTATAGAATGCACTATGATGAGTATTCCATAATAGATAATACGATACAATGATTGAATTTTCAATACATACTCAAGAGTGAATTAGAGGTATTTGTGGTATATGCCACCAAGAGGTGTGGATGTACAATCAATATAGGCTAATGAGATAATACACATGTAGTACAAGTCTTCAAAAAACTAGGAAGTACAACCACCTTTATTAAATACATATTACCTCTCTAAGTAGATGCTTACTATTGTGTAATATAGGGATAACACCAACCCAAGTAAGCACCTACCTAAGTAAGGCTTATCCTAGGTGCACACTAAGTGCAAGTGTAATATACAAAATGCAAGAAAATAAATATGCTCTAACATAAATCCATAAACATAGTTTAAGTGGATGGAATAGCCCAACAAATATATAACCATGTTACATACTTATATACAAAATAATTTATCCCAAAGGATGAGAAGGAGAAAAGCTTGTGCAAGAAAAAAACTTCCCCCAAAAGATAGAATATGCAAAAAGAGGCTATTTACCAAAACAATCATCTCAATGCTAACAAAAAGGTACAAGATAAATTTCCATTACATTCAATGATACAATATTACAACAATGTGAAATGTATGCAAGTGATATCCAATAAGATCCACATAGTATATAACTCTCACTCAAGTAGTACAATAGTGAAGTGCAACAATAATTATATCTCAAGTCCCAAAAGTACATATCTAACTTACTCAACAATGAAGATAACATCATTATATCAAAGATATACAAGGGGTCAAAAATAAAACCCTCATCCATGATAAGAATACAATAAACCATCAAGCCAACCACACATATACAAGTGATCCAAAAATGATGTACACAACATAAACAATATCCAAATAACTCCAAGCTCCCATGCTCTTATTGCTGACTCGGGAAAGGTTTCAACCAACCATGGGGATGTCTCTTTCCTCTCTATCTATTATTCAAGGAAAAGAAGCACCATCCATGATCTAAATGTGTGGTACAATCTGTAGGGGCCCTAGCTCGGTTGGCTAAGTAATTTACAGGCTCGGTACAGTTCTAGTCTCTTGGTAATGCTTGGAGATGTCAGCTACTTGCCCGATCCGTTAAAAAGTTTACGGTATTTGCAATTTATAGAGTCGTGCTGCTGATTCTGCAATCTAAAAAAAAAAATGTGTGGTACAATACAATGTCAATGATTATCTTGTCCAATTCATTTCTTTATTAAAACATAGTTATACACACAAAATCATATATCCAATACATCTCAAATAAATGGAATAGATTTCATACTACACATTATAAAAAATATGCACATGCCAAACAATCATTCTCAAGAACCAATATTTCACATCCCATCCTCACTAGCATCTAGCACAAATCAATGCAAGGACTTGAACAATAAAAATATGAGCATCATTGAAAACTACAAGAATTTTCAACCTCATAAAGTTTGAATTCATACAACACATCCGAGACCATATACAACATCCACATGAATCACTATTTGCATAGAAAAAAAATAATACAAAATAATGTCATATGTCTTATTAAGAAACTCATGCAAAAGGTAGGACTACATGCATGCTAACATTAGCACCACACAAATATAGCACCACACAAATATAAAAACATACATATAATAAAAATTCAAAGACATGAATATGCACAAAAACAATAGCATAAAAAAAAAAACAATAGAACATTCACAACTCAAATACAAAAAGCACAAAAAATTAGTACATAGAATAACATAGATATTAGCTATAGATAACAATCATAGATCACTCCTATCACAAGGTAGAAACAACATGTGTTTCAATATGACAATTCGTAATACTTAACTTGAAGATCTCCTAACTCTATTTGTGCAATGTAGCCATAATATTAAATACCTATGAACCCTCTACAAATGAGAGAATTGGAGCCTATGGTAATATGGTTCCTATATCAAGATGAGAAAGCTCAAAGATCAATCAACTTTCTTATGGCAGATAAGGTATCAAATTATTGAGACTAAAGAAGAGAACAAGATATCAACCATCATAAAATATAAGATAAATGATATTTCATTATTTCAAATATAATTCATGAGATAAACCTCCCATGCACCCTATCCTTTCAAATAGAACCCTACTCTCATGAATAGAACCATGACATAAAGGGTGTCATATATATAAATATAATAAACCATGACAAAATAGAGGTCACAAAAATTAGCTCATTGAGGAGACAACATAACACCAACCCAAGTTGGGTTTATATACTTACAATCAAGGTAACCTATCTCAAGCACATAGTAAAAGAAATCATTGTACAAAATAATGGCATAAAGTCATTGAAAAGGTCATCTCCACCCAAGCTAAGTTAGAGGCTCAAATAAAATAACAAATAAAAGTCAAAAAATTTCAACCATGACATAAAACCATCATAATCAAATTCATTGAGGGACTGTTAAATACAAGACCATTATACTTAAATATATGGACAATATACGAAATAAGTTCCAAATCATGCTCACACCCCTAGAAATAGTACCCAAAAATTATTAACAAATGTATTAATAAGTACATAGAACATACCATGTTAGGAGATTGCATAAACAAATCATGGATTTCATATGAGCAATTTATATCTAAATAAATAATTATAATTTTCACTAAAATGGGAAAAAAATCTAAAAAAAAAGCAATTTCCTAACTCTTATAATATTTTGGAAAAATAACATAGAGATATATAAAACTCAAATTATTTCTACACTAAATCTATTAATTTTTAAAAATATTGAGGGTAAACAATTTTGACTAGAGCTATGAACTAGTGAGGCCATGGATTGGAGACCGCATCCCCAATATGAAAACTCAACAACAACACCCTAGTAGGGGTTTGGACCTTGGTGTAAAGAACTAAAAAACCATGATTTAACCATCACACTATGCCATTACTGGAAAATATATTCAATGTTATATTCAAATATCAAAATATAATTATTAATAAAACATAATTTTAAAAATATCAGGATAGACAAATAGTCACTAATAAATATAGATCTCATAATATAGAAACTAGGTATAATATATTTCTTTTGAGGCCTTATAAATCCTAGTTACACACCTAGAGTATAATATTTAGAGAAACCCAATTTTAAAACTTTATTTATTGAAGATATAAAAAACTAGTCTAATTTAGCATTTTTCATCTCCTCTACTACTTTAATTGATATTGACCTGGTGGGGTGTCATTTTACTTGGTCAAATAGAAGATAGGGGGATCATTTAATTCAGGTTAAGTTGGATAGATTCTTGATTTCTAGCAATTGGGACTTTTTGCCCAAGCTCTCCCTTTTGGCTCTTCCTAGGTTGGGTTCTGATCGCAATGCTCTTATGTTATATTGGGAAGACTCTATTATTAAAGGCCCTTTCCCTTTCATATATGAGATCATGTGGACTTTTCATCCTGAGTTTCGAGGCTTAATTGAAAATTGGTGGAACTCCCTTTGCAATGGAACTCATATGTATTTCCTAACTCAAAAGCTAAAAAGGATAAAATAAAAGGTCAAGGGATGGAATAAAATCTCTTTTGGAAATATATTTCACAAAAAAGTGTTCCATCTCTATAAATTCTCTTAAATAAATTCAAGACGTTATGGAGGGAGGTGATCTAGATATTCATACTTGCCAAGAGGAAAGGGATTTGAATTTTCAATGGATGAAATTAAATAAAGAGGAGGAGGTTTTCTTGATACATAAGTCCAAAGTGTAGTGGTTAACAAAAGGAGACAAAAACACTAAGTTTTTTCATCAATCTACTATGAAGCACAGAGGGAGAAACAAAATAAGGATCTTAAGAAAAGAAGATCAAACTATTGTTACAGGGGATAAAGAGCTAGCTGATGTTGTTTTTTCCTTCTCTAATTTTCAAAACTACAACTGTTCTCAACCTTCTGGTTTGGGGGAGTTTCTTGATGTCATCTTAGAGCATATCACCAATCAAGACCTCACTGACTTACTAAAACCTGTTTCTCTCCAAGAAGTGAAGAATTTTGTTTTTTCCTTTGGAGCTTATAAAGCTCCTGGGCCGGATGGTTTTCCTCCAGCCCTTTTTCAAGACTTTTGGGACCTTGTGTCTACTGACCTCCTCAATGTTGCAAGGTATTTCTTTAGATCTAGTAGGCTGCTATAAAATATAATTCTACCTTCATAACTCTCATTCCAGAAAAAGACAATGTTTCCTCTATGCAAAACTTTTGACCTATAAGCTTATGTAATATTGTGTATAAGATTCTTTCTAAGCTTATAGTCAATAGGCTCAAAAATGTTTTAAATGAAATGATAATTGACAATCAAAAAGGATTTATTAAGGGGAGACATATTTTAGATGTTGTTCTTACTACTCATGAAATCATTCATTCTATGGAGTCAAGCAAAAGACTAGGGATGGTTATTAAGTTGGATATTACTAAAGCTTATGATAGGGTGTCATGGCCTTTCATTTTGGTTATTCTACAAAAATTTTGGTTTAAAGGGATTTTTCTCAAAATGATTACTACTTGTGTTACTACCCCTAGTTGTTATGTTCTAGTTAATGGAGTTCCAAGGGGATTCTTTTCTTGTGGTAGAGGATTAAGAAAAGGTGATCCTCTCTCCCCTTACCTCTTTATCATTTTGGTTTAGTTCTTGGGAGAAATATTTAGAAAATGTTAAATGAAAATGTTATAAAGGGGATTGAAGTTGCTTCTTCACTTCCTCGTGATTCTCATCAATTAGAAATTTTTTTTGGAGGATTATGCTAAGGCATCTGGTCAATTCATAAACTACAATAAAAGAAACCTTTAATTCTTTAATACTGATCAACATTTTAAAGATAAGGTCATAAGGATTTTGGGATGTCAACTTAATGTTCTTTTGACTACCTATCTTGGGCTCCCTTTAATTTCTAAGAACCCAAGTAGTGCCTATTGGAATCAAATAACTGAGAGGTTTCAAAATAAACTTGCAAGATGGAAAGGAAAAATTCTAAGTCAAGCTGGTAAGTTACAGTTACTTAAGGCTTCTTTACAAAATATTTTTATCTACTACCTTTCCTTGCTTAAAACCCTTGCTTTTATAGCTGACAAGATTTGGAAAATCCAAAGGAAATTTCTCTAGATAGGGGATGCAAAACATTTTAGGTGTTGGGAAAATATGTCTTAACCTTGTAATTATATACGGTTTATTGTTGATAGGATGTATATATATTTATATATAAATTTCCTAGTTACACTGATAGGTGTATACAATGACAACAAAGAGAAAAATGTGAGTGTGTTAAATTTTCCAGGAAACTTCTAAAATGGGCGATATACGTTAAATAATGATGTATTGTAAATTTAGACGGTTCGTTATTAGGTTTTAGATCTAATGGAAAATATTTTGTTGGCCTGTCTTGCCCTAGAATGTAACCCTATTTTATGAGGGAATTGTATTACAGCTGTGGTAGAGAGTGATGTATTTTGAGAGTCTAATAGTGGTTGTGTTGTATTTGGATCTTTGAGTGGTGATACTCCTATGAGAATCTTTCTCTGCAAGTATATTATAATCTTTTTGATTGCTGAATAATATATTGGGTAGATTTTGGAGTATGGGGTTTTTCTCTCGAAAGGGTTTTCCCCACGTAAATCATTGTGTCATGGTATGCATGATATTTGTGTTTATTTCTATTTGAGTTTCTGTAACTGTTAAATATTTGTAAAAGTTTTGCATTATTCTCCTCTCAAGATTAGTGTAGGAATTTGTTATGCTACCTTAGCTTCCTTATAAGTGGTATCAAAGCTTGATCACCTTTGGTTTTAGCTATGGGTTGTTGGGTTTTTTCAACTAATCCAGATTTGGTTGGGAGCTTGTGTAGAACAAACTTTATGATCTTGTTGCATGAATTTTTAGATAGCAAGTTCATTAGGGAGAATAAAAGTGGAGAATTTTTTTGGAAATAATTTTGAGATGTGGAAGCTAAAGATGGGGGATCTATTGATAGATCAAGATCTATGGGATGTTATTTATGAGAATTTTTCAAGGCCTACAGATCCTACTCAAGCTATTGAATATGATGATATGGACCATAAAGCCAAGGGTCTAATTAGATTATGCTAGCAGGCTTTGTTTAAATTAATTTCCATGAAGAGACCTTTGCACAAAAACTGTGGAAGAAGCTTGGTGAGATGTATCAGGCCAAATCTTTAGTGAACAATATTTTCTTGAGGAAGTTGTATTCTTTGAGAATGGAATAGGGTGGAAAAATCACAGACCACCTAGAAGCATTCAATATCTTGGTGGCTCAATTTGCATCAGTTTCTATCAAAATGGATGAGGAGGAGAAATGTCATCTATCCTACTTTGTTCTTTTCCTGATTCATGGGATTCTCTTGTTATGGCTATTGGGAGCCCTTCTATTATTTTGAAGACTGGAGATGTGGTGGGTTCTTTGCTTTCTGAAGAAATGAGGAGGAAGGTATCCATCACTATCAAGGAGGCCCTAAATGTTTGTGGAATACCTAAAGAAAAAGGAAAGAAAAATGAGAAGTGTGACAAATCCAAGTCCAGTGGGAGATCTAAATCTCCTGGAAAGTTGAAAGTTATTTGTTGGAATTGCAGTAAGCCTAAGCATGTTCGTAAGGAATGCAAAGAAGAAAAGAAGAAGAAAAAGAAGAAATTTGATTTTGATTCTGAGTCTAAGAAGGAAGATGGTGACACATTCATTGTATCTTTGGCAACTCGTGTAGGTAATGATGCATGGTTAATTGACTCAAGTGCATATTTTCATATGACCTTTAATAGAGATTAGTTTTGTGAATATGAAGAATTTGATGGAGGTAAGGTGTACTTGGGTGATGATTCTCATTTAGACATTGTTGGCCATGGTAAATTTAAAAGAAGGTTTCCTTATGGTAGAATAAAAAGGATTAATGGTGTGTTGCATATCCCTGGATTAGAATGAAATTTGTTATCTTTGAGAAAACTAATAGATGCAGTTGTGCAGGTAGTATTTTCTAATGCAGGATGAAAGATGGTCAGAGGTGTTATGGTGATTGCTAGAGGTGTTAGATATGTCACATTGTATAAGCTTGATGCATGCATTGATGAGTGTAATAGTACTTCTATGAAAAACAAGTTTGTGGAAGAAGTGAGGGTTTCACCTTTAGCAAATGGTCATGGCTTTTGGGTACCCAAGGGTTCTCTTTCTTTTGAGACAAAGTTACCTGCAAAGAAAACTATGTTATGGCACCAGAGACTTGGCCACATTGGAGAAAAGGGTCTAAGGACCTTGAAAAGTAAAAGCCTTGTTGAAGTTCTATCTAATTGTAATCTTGAATTCAATTTTTGTGAGCATTGCATTTATGGAAAATAAAACCGCGTTCAGTTTTACTTGAGTTCTTATAAATCTTGTAGTGTATTGGATCTTATTCATTTTTATGTGTTTGGTCCTATAGATTTTCCTTTGATTGGTAAATCCACATATTATGTTTCATTTATTGATGATTACAGTAGAAGGACATGGGTATATTTTCTAAAGAGAAAATATGAAGTTTTTAGTCGATTTAAAGAATTTAAAGCAATGGTTGAGTTGCAGACTAGAAAGAAAATAAAATGTTTAAGGATTGATAATGGCAGTGAATTTTTCTCTAATGATTTTGATAGATTCTGTAAAGATTGTGGTATTCATAGATAGAAGACAAATATGTATTATCCACAATAGAATGGAGTTGCAGAAAGAATGAACAAGACACTAATGGAGAAGGCTAAGAGTATGTTGAGTGGTGCTATCCTAGAACAAAGGTTTTGGGTTGAAGCTGTTGCCACTGCTTGTTACCTAATTAACAGGTCTCCTACATCAACTCTTGTTGATAAGATGCCTATAGAGGCATGGTCGGGTTGCAAGCCTTCATTAATACATCTTAGAGTTTTTGGTTTAGGCATATGCACATGTTCCAAAGGAGAAGAGACAAAGTTGGAGAACAAGGCTATGAAAGGTATCTTCATTGGATATAGTTATGGTGTGAAAGGATACAAGCTTTGGGATCCTATTGCATAGAAGGTAATACATAGTACAAGTGTTATTTTTAGAGAAACCAAGCCTTCTTCTATTACATTGAATCGAGAACAAAGTAAACAGGAAAATGTGATTCAATTTCCTTCTACATCTAAGAAAGTTGAGTCAAGGCCCAAAGATAGACAAGTTGAGGAAAGTTCATCTAGCTCTAGATCTTCAAAAGAGGAGGAAGAACCTCCAACTCAACTTGTTCATAGGTCTACAAGGCATAGACAACCACCTAAAAGGTATTCATCTGATGATTTGAGATGTATTTTTTCTTTGAATACTAACATGGATGAACCCAGATCTATAGAAGAGGCACTAGGTATGAATGATGTAGAATCCTAGAAGATTGTTATGGATGAAGAAATGACATCTTTGAAAAAGAATGATACATGAGATCTTGTACCATTTCTTGAAGGATGAAAACATGTTGGTTGTAAATGGGTGTTCAAGAAAAAGATTGGTTCAGATGGAGGTATTGAGAAGAACAAAGCAAGGTTGGTTGCCAAAGGTTACTCTCATGTTGAGGGTGTTGATTATGGTGATATATTTTCTCCTGTTGCAAAAATGACATCCATTAGGTTTTTGCTTTCTATTGTTGCTACTTATGATTTATAGGTTGAGCAAATGGATGTGAAAAATTCTTTCCTTCATGGTGATTTGGAGGAGGATATTTATATGACACAGCTAGAGCACTACGTTGTGAAAGGTAAAAGTAAGTTGGTTTGCAAATTGAAGAAATATTTGTATGGCCTAAAATAGAGTCCTAGGATGTGGTACCATAAATTTGATACATGTGTGTTGAGTTTGGGATTTGAGTGTTCTAAATCAGATTATTATTTTTATTATAAAATTGATGGTGATCGTTTCCTGTTTATTACATTCTATATTGATGATATGTTATTTATTGGTAGAGGGAAAGGTATGATTTCAGAACTAAAATCTCAACTTGCTGCTAAATTTGAAATGAAATATCTTGGTGTAGCTAAACACATTCATGGGATGGAAATTAAAAGAGATAGAGATAACAAAAAGCTATGGCTTGGCCAAAGTAAGTATGTCAACTCAATTTTACAGAGGTTTGATATAAAATATTGTAGACCAATATGTGTTCCTATTTCAATTGGAGCAAAGTTATCTATTTCAGATTGTCCAACATCCCCATTGGAGATGGAAGACATGAGTAGAGTGTTTTACCATAGTGCAGTTGGAAGTTTGATGTATGCTATGGTTTGTACTAGACCAGAAATTTCCCAAGCAATGGGAGTTCTTTCCAGATATATGTCTAATCCTAGTAGAGTTCATTGGGATGTAGTTAAAAGATTCTTCAGATATTTGTCGGGTACCTCATATTATTCATTATGTTATCATAGTAATATGACTGAAGATGAGATTTCCCTTGATATTCATGGTTATGTGGATTCATACTAGGCAAGTGATGTTGATAGCAGAAAATCCACCAGTGCTTATGTGTTTACTTTATTTGGTGGTGCAATTAGCTAGATGAGTAAGCGATAGGCTGTGGTTTCTTTTTCCACTACTAAAGTAGAGTATATTGTAGCTACTCATGCTTGTAAAGAAGCCATTTGGCTTAAGAGACTATGTTCAGATATTGGAATAAAACAAGGTGTAGTTACAATTTATTGCGACAGTCAGAGTGTGATATGTCTAGCCAAGAACTCGACATTTCATGCCAAGACCATGCACATTGATGTATAGTATCATTTTGTTAGAGATATGGTCAAAGATGGCAGGGTGAATCTGGTTAAGGTAGAGACTTTGATGAATGTTGCTGATATTTTAACTAATTCTATGAGTATAGAGAAGTTTAGATGGTGTTCAGATACTATGGGCCTTTCGGTCCCTAGCAATTAAAGAGAAGATATTTACACCCTCATGTTTCTCTTGCAAGGTGTTTGACAAGTGGGAGATTTGTTGGGAAAATATGTATCAACCTTGCAATTATATACAGGTTTATTATTGATAGTATGCATATATATTTATATATATTTCCTAGTTACACCGATAGGTGTATACAATGGCAGCAAAGAGAAAAATGTGAGAACGTTAACTATTCCAGGAAACTTCTAAAATGACTGACATACATTAAATAATGATGTATTATAAATTTGGACCATTCAGTATTAGGTTTTAGATCTAATGGTGGATATTTTGTTGGTCTTTCTTGTCCTAAAATGTAACCCTATTTTATGAGGGCATTGTATTATGGTTGTGATAAAGAGTGATGTATTCTAAGAATCTTATAGTGGTCATTTTTTTTTTCTGGATCTCTGAGTGGTGATACTCCTGTGAGAAGCTTGCTCTACAAGTATATTGTAATCTTTGTGATTTTTGAATAATATATTGGGTAGCTTTTGGAGTGTGGGGTTTTTTTCTAGAAAGGGTTTTCCCCACGTAAATCACTGTATCATGGTATGCATGATATATATATATTTTTTTTGTTTAATTTTCTATAACTATTAAAGATCTGTAAAAGTTTTGCATTATTCTCCTCTCAAGATTAGTGTAGGAAGTTGTTCTGCTACCTTAGCTTCCTTACATTAGGATTGCTCTAGTTAGTTGGGATAAAGTGTGTGTTCCTAAACAATATGGGGGACTTGGTTTAAGCAGGATAAATCTTTTTAATAAGGCCCTCCTTTCTAAAATTAGTTGGAAATTCCTCCAAGGAGAAAAATATTGGATGAAAATTTTGAAAGCTAAATACCTAAATAATGGGGATTAGGGATGCTTCCTCTATGATACAACTAGCTTTCCTTATGGCTTGATAATTTGGAATAATATTTTGATAATTAGAAGCATCTTAAGGAAAGGGTGAGAAGAAGAGTGGGAAATGGAAGGAAGACAAATTTTTGAAAAGAGGTTTGGAATAATGGCCCTCCCTTATCTAGTATTATTAGTTTGAATAACACAAAATAAAGACTGATAAAATATAATGGAAACCAAATTCATGATTATCTCCTATGGAATGGTGATAGGCTAATCTAGAAAAAATTTAGAGAACAAATCTATGGGGGAAGGCAACTAAGAAGTGGAATACAACATAACTAGAAGATGGCTATTCAAAATCTCTACCAATGTATTGGTGACTATATTTTTTTCTCCATGAATAGGGAGGATGAATGGATGTGGTCTTTTCATTCTTCGAGTAATATTTTAGTTAAGTCTACTTATTCTATTTTGAAAAGGCCTCTTATTGCTAATACTAATTTCAATTGGAAAAAATTATGGAACCCAAAACTTATAACCAAGGTTAAATATTTTTGGTGGATATCTATTCATAATAGTATTCTAATGATTGAAAATATTAATAGAATGGGATTTTTTTTTGTGAATATATTCAACTTGTGTTTTAATAATTCAAAAGATATTAACCACCTATTTTTCCATTGTCCATATGCTCATGAAATCAGGTCCCAAGCTCTTTCTTTACTTCAAATTGATTGGGTCTTTCCCAAGACTATAAAGCAGTTTGTGAAAAATTGGTTATGCTGACCATTCTCTCATAACATTATCATGGATCTTTGGATCCAAATCCCCCCTTTTGTTGTTTGTGGGCTTATGGAAAGAACATACTAATAGAATTTTTAGAGATAGTAAGAGAAACAACAGTGAGGTTTTTTTGGCCATAAAATAATTGATTCAAGAGAACATTAATGTTGTCTATGGATACTCTAAAAAATGTATTCCTATAAGGAGCTTAGAATAAAATAGAATTGGGGGATAAAGCATGATTTAACAAAAAATAATTGGATATCTAAATTTAATATGAATAACACTTCTTGGCTAATTCCTGACTATGGTTAGGTCAAATGCAACTTTGATGGTTGTTCTAAAGGGAACCCTGGGTTGGTTGGTGTTGGGGGAGTGATTCATGATCATCATGGAATGATAATTGAAGGGTATTCTAATATCTTGGTACTACCTCTAACAATTTTTCTAAAGCCATGGCTACCTAGTGGGGGATCAAAAGATTGAAATATTTGGGGTTCTTAGAGTGATAGTGAAAGGAGATCCGTCGAAACCTAGCCAGGCGAAACCTTTTCCGATCGAAAACATTTTACTTAGAACTATTTATTTGGTCGAAAGTGTGACACAAGTTTGTTGGTTTACCCAATTGATAATCTAAAAGGGGAGTTGATAGGACTATGTGAGATCATGGATATAATGGAGGATTGCATACTAATCTTAAGGAGATTTCTTTAGTCTAAGGTTTCTCACACTTACAGAGAAGGTAATGGAGTTGTGAATGCAGTGGCTAATGAAGCTTTGAATTATCATAATTAGGCTTCTTGGAATTCTAATAATATTTCATTCCACATTAAAGTTATTACTCTAAAGGAAATCTATGGGGATAAAAGTAGTTATGATACTAATGAGTAGGTACAAATTTGATTTTTCTTATCTTAAGATGATGGTGATTGAGATAATGATGATGGAGTATGCTAATAATTTAAGTAGTTTGATTACTCCTGGAAAGGTTCATAAAAATCATCGCCTTATGTTTCTTGGAGTTTTTTCTTACTTTGGGTTGTTATTCCTTTCCTATGTGTGGATTGATTGCACGTTATTCCACAAAATTAATGCCCTACATTATAATAATTTTTTCATGATTCTTTTTAAAATTCCTAATCTCTGTGTTCAAGATCACTCGAATCTTTTGCTCCTTTTCATTATTGCTTGTGAGCTTAACAAAACATTTTTATAAATGTATGAGGCAAATTCTAGTTTTGACACTAGTGACATTGCTATTTTTGTGATTTCTAATGTGAGTAGTAAGAGACCTAGGGAAGATTTCTTGGTGTTGTGGGGAAATTTCCTAATTAATGAGGGTTTGATGGGAGGCCCTAGAAATAGGTTGAGTCAGTTAACTATGAATCTCTCCAAAAAAATGTGGAGCTCTGGGAGCTATTTGATAAGGTGAGGTTTACATCTTTCTTTCAAGTGACATAAGGATATAATGATGCCCTAATTTCTAAGTTCATTAACTCCTAGTCAAATGGCGAAGTGAAAGTTGACAACCTACATTTTACTATTTCTCTAAAGTTGATTGTCGAGGCAAATAGGTTGAAGTGCGAAGGCAAGAAGATTGTGAAAAAAAGCTCTGGTAAGTATCAACAATTCATTGCCAATTTATTTGAAGAAAATGAGAAGCTGAAGTAGTTTCAAAATGGGTATTCCAGACTGAAACTTCCTCCTCCTTATACTCTTGGTATCCTACATATAATGATATATTTTACATTAAAAAAAATGAGTATGATTTGGATAGATGGCACATCTTGCTATCGTAGCAACAAAAAGAAAAGAATTAGTACCTAAGGCTCCAATTCCTTCACTTGCAATTCCCTCTAGACCATCTATAGTAGCCTTAGGTGCAAAATTTTGGAGAAGGACTGAAGAATTCTTTGAGAAGAAGAAGAAATGGGGAAAAGAAAAGGTTGAAATGATGTCTACACACACTAGGATACTTGAGCAAAAGGATGTAGAAATAAAAACGTTGAAAGTAAAAATTGAGGAAGTGGCAGATAAGGCTACACAAATTCTAAAGTGTAGATGCCCTGCTAGAGTTTACGCACTATTTATGCAAGAAAGATACTTTTGTTTTCAGTTTAGCCGGCTAATTAGTGATTTTCCTATAGTAATGAATAAGGAATTTATGTTTCTAAATACTTTCTCTGACTCAACACCAGATAGGGAAGATCAATTATGCAAGTTTTACTTACATAATATTGTGCTCTTAGATCAAACAGAATGGAACCCTCTAATGTTTGTGGGGGATTTACAAATCAAAGCAGTAGCCTCCTATATTATAAATGAGAATCGACAAGGAGAAATATTACAAGAATATATTGAAAAGGAGAAATTTATGGCTCTACAATTGAGGAAAGAATCCAAAGACCCCAATGTAGTTATTGCTGAGTGGTTAGAGCTCCTAAGGTATGAAGGTGTAGGTAGGAAAATTATGAGTATCATAGAAAGTGACTACAGTAGAATGAAGGACCTAGCTACAAGACCAACTACCTAGGCCTTCCATTTCATAGGAAAAGATGGGAAGAATTAACCCCTAAATTAAAGAAAAAGGAACCTCACTCCCTCTATAATTTTATAACCATTCTCAAAAGGATTAACAAATATATAGATATTTCTAGGCATAAAACACTTAAATGGTTTCCATTGAAAATTCCATGCAACTCTCCTCCTCTACCTAGTGCCACAATGGATAGGAAGGGACCATTATAAATTGTAAATGGCAGAGAACATGAGACTAGAAAGGATTGCATGTCACTAGGGCTACTATTTGAGACAAGGTAAAGGAGTTGATGATGTTGCATATTTTAGGGAGATCACTTTGCAGTATAACCTTTGTGACCCAAATTTTGCTTAAGGATAAGAAAATATCATATTTGGGGGGAAATGATGAGACCAAATATTAACTAGTTTTCTATTGTTTAGTTCATACTTTTAGAAATTGCATACTACTCATTTCATATACATTCCTAAACATTATCTATCTTTTTATACCTTTCATGTAACTTGAACTTGGTTTTGATGTATGGGAATATGATCATAATATGTTGTTAATTGTATGATTTATTATGTGTGTCTATGAAATACAATACAGATCTATGTTTAATTTGTGCCTATTAGTATTGTGTATATGTTGGATGAACTAACTCCTTGTAGTCAAAAATCCAAAATAAGTAGACTGTAGCCGACAACAAGTAGGGAGTGCAGCCCATAGCCAAAGGATTTCAAACAATGATGTGGGGAAAATTCTAAAATAAGAAGAATGCAATAGTTACAAAATAGAGGCATTCATTAATGAGGATGATTGTGAATCACCATTTCATTTAATAAGACTACTAAAGGGAGAAGGAGTTTTCTCTGATTGGGAAGCTAGCATGACTATTTCCACAATCCATGCTTTTGTTATGTCGTTAAAAAAGAGTTCTATCCCTAATCATTTTCTTCCACATTTTCAGTTATATTTTTCATTTATTAGACTTTGTCACTCTTTATTTCATAGGAGAGTGGTGATTTGCATTTAGTTTTCTATTTTGAGTCCTTGTTTCAATAAACCTCCCCCAAACCTATATAGTTGGCTTGGTGGTCGAGGGGTAGATATAACATATGGCTATGTTCATATAGTGATAGTTTTTATTACATAGACAATAATTTGTTTCCCAGTTATTCAGTTATGAATAAGATATCTCTAAAGATTCTTATCATATTGTGATTGTTATATACAATGAGATGTTTTTAGTTTATCATTATGATCAGTTGATTTAAGAGTTTAGATTTGAGTTTACTTCATGGATATAGTAACTTGAGAAAGGGGAACTCAAGGTAATTTTCCTCCATTAATTTTTGTTGTTACAGTAGATGATTTTATTTATTGCATTTATCTTAATTAGATTCTTCATTTCCTATATGAGAATGAAATCATGAATGAGATCTTGTCTTGTACTTTATGTTTTGTTTTGTCCCAATTTGTCAACCTTCAAATTAATTCAAGTCATTAGAAGTCATAATTAATAGTTTTAGTAGTTACAGAGTTAAGGTTTAAATAGTTAACTATTCATAGTCTTTAGTTGTAGGTACCTATAGCAATAGTTCCAAAATCAATATTTTTCATGTTTCATAGTTTTATGTTTTTTCCACATGTGTAAACACCTATAATAGATGATATAGGTAGTATAGAATCTCTGGATGCACATATAGTGCCAACATCATCACAAGCTTACGTCCTAGTTGATAATTAATTAGAGTATTTATAAGGGTTAGTGGACTGTTCAGTTAGGAACCACCTTTGAATTGTGTGTTTATCACCAAGTTTAATAAGCATTGGTTGGGCCTTGCAATATGGACATAGATTCATCATGATATATAAAAATATATCATATGTTTTAATTATTTTATGAGATATACAAATTCATCATATCAATGTATCATCTAAAACAATAAAAAGTGCAAGTATGTCACTATTAATAATAGAAAAAATAATCATTAACACTAGGTTAGTCATCATAAATAGGTAATCCCAAACTAACATTTATATCCCTAATCCTTGAATATGGCACATAATGTATCATATCATCATATATGAGGAAAGATACATTATCTAAAATGCATGACTCTTTGGATGTAAGATCATCATGACATGTGAAAGAAATTTGGTCAAAGGTAAAACATAATGAGAATCAAGCATGCTACTATCACTATCTATACAATAGGTATACAACATGTGATAATCATGTGAGGAGTGGTGTGAGAATGACCCTTAGAAAAGAAAAGTGACAATCTAACCCCTAAATGAAAAATAAAACATGTGATGATATAGGGACGCAACTAATCGGCTGATAAAATGCACCTATGTACATACAAAAATGCATAAAACCATACATAAAAATATACATAGACACATACATAACATGATGAGACTGTGTAGTGAGGGGCCCACCAAATGGATTATAAAAGTGACGAAACTGACAAACTAGAGGAAACATCACAATGAGGAAAGTGAGGAGTTAATGGCAACGCTAGCTCATTTTTCTCATCGCTTCGAATTACGTCATAATTTTTTTTCCTTGCACAAGAAGCTATCTATTCACCATGGGTGGGAAGGGGCAATGACATGATTAAGACATGTTTTAAATTGTAACAAGTATTGTTATTGGAAAACATTATGTGTTGTGGATTTTCTCATTTTGCAAGTTGAAAGTGAAAGGTTGGAGAAAAAGGGGGCGGAGTTACAAGTGGGGGAGATGACCAACCAAATTGAGGTGAGGGTTTTGCAACCAATTGGATTGTTACTTGTAAAGGGTTTGAAAACATTATGTGGGTTGTTGTTTTTAAAGGTTTTTAAAACATTAAGCAGGTTGCAGGTTTCATAAAACTTAGTGTTTTGCAACCTAGAATTTTAGAAAATTGTATGAATGTATTGAAAATATTTTGTTTTTGAGACCATAGGAATGTAATGAAATGCACCATTTTCTAAACACCCAGCATTTTCCAACAACTATTAACACTCTGTATTGTCATCTTTTTCATTTTGCAGGTTGAAAGCAAAAGGTTGGAGAGTGGAGTTGCACATGGGGGAGGTGAAAAACTAATAGAAGTGAGGTGAGGTGTTTGTGACCGATTGGATTGTTACTTTTAAAGGGTTTTAAAACATTATGTGGGTTGTTGTCTATAAAGGGTTTTCAAACATTAAGTGGGTTGCAAGTTTCGTAAAACCTAGTGTTTTGCAACTTGGAATTTTACAAAACAATATGAATGTCTTGAAAATATTTTGTTATTTAAACCATAGGAATGTAATGAAAGGCACCATTTTGTAAATACATAATATTTTTCAATAGCCATTAACACTTTGTGTTGTTGTCTTTTTCATTCTACAGGTTGAAAGCAAAAGGTTGGAGAAAACGGGGTGGATTTTCAAGTGGGGGAGACAAAAAACAACTGAAGTAAGGTGAGGGGTTTCTAACTATTTGAGTTGTTATTTGTAAAGGGTTTTAAAACATTATGTGGGTTGTTGTTTGTAAATGGTTTTCAAACATTAAGTGGGTTGTTGTTTGTAAATGGTTTTCAAACATTAAGTGGGTTGCAGGTTTTGTAAAACCTAGTGTTTTGCATCTTAGAATTTTACAAAATAGTATGAATGTCTTGAAAATATTTTATTATTTAGACCATAGGAATGTAATAAAAGGCACTATTTTATAAACACCTAATGTTTTCCAACAACCATTAACACTTTGTGTTTCACCACTTTCAACAAGTTTATTCATTATTATTGATAATGGCAAGAAATTGGTGTTCTTGCTATTTGTAATGCACACCTACATATGCAGGCTTAGGTATGTTGTGATGTGGGTTGTAGTTTTATAAACACCCAGTGTTTTCCATTACATTGCAATGCACATATTTTAAACTAAAAGCATTACTTCATATTGCATAACTAATAAGTAGATGTTGATAGATAACACAATTTAAACTACAATATAGTTTTCTTACAAAGTCAACCTAAGTAGTTATACAGTTACTTTACATTGCATAACTAATAACTAGGAGTGGCTACCAATTGCATTTTCTTGTCATGGAATTCCATAAGACCACATTTGTTTGAGGCATTTTTTCAAACAGTTCACTGCCTTGTCTATGCTGCCACATTTTTCATATATGTCTACCAAAGCATTTTATCAAATAGTTCACCATGTATCAACCATAGAGACTTTGGATGCCATTAAAAGCACTAACCACTATAAGGGTGAGAATCCCTAAAATATTTCACAATAAATGTTGGTAAGATTTAAAAATCCCACTACAAAATTGCTTAGAAAAAACATGCATTCAAACCAAACCAGCCTTTGTCACCCTCTCCAACTCAAAATTGCAATGATTGTTTTATTTTTCCTAATGTTCTCAACATCAAGGAACTATAAATTTGACCTTTGGAGGTTAGTAATTTCTTTATTTAGAGTATTAGTGCAATCACTTGAGAGTGGCTACCTCATAAAGTTATAATGTTATGACACCATTTGACCATCAATAAAATGCAAGTGAAAATTTCTCAAAACAATACAAGTTAAGGAAAATATAGTAACCATTAAATAAATAGAAAAAAGCATATAAAAACATCAACAATAAAGTTTATTGTCACCAAAAATAAAGATTGTATCATGAAGGATCTTTCAATAGCAACCCTAAATGGAACTTTATCTAAATGAGTAAAGGCGCATATTTTTGACTTTGTTGCATCAACTGAAATTCTCAACAAAAGAAGGCCATACCCAAGTTGACACAAGAATACAAACACCTATTAGAGTTATCATGCATTAGCTAATAATTAATTACTCTTTAATTGATTATTAGTCTAATTTATTCTCATGTGCTTTAGCTAAAATTAGGAGTGCTTTTATCCTTTATTAGTTGAGCTAATATTAGATTATTTTGTCTCATCTCATGTGATGTTGACACTTGTCATGATCTGATCCCTTTCTCATTTAGGTTTTTTCTCTTTTAAGCACTCAACCCTCATTCTAATTATCATCTTGATCTTTCATATCTTCTTGATAGTCTTTTGCTTCTATAGCTTTTTCTTGTTGAGGAATATTGCATATATTGTTTGTAGATCTCTTATGTGGAAGGTGTAATTTTTTGTTGTTTGTCCTATGGCTCGTAGTTTTGTGCTTGTTTCATAATTCTAACATGGTATCAGAGCATGGATTCAACAAACCCCTTCTCGATTTATGAGGTTTTTTATTCAACAAGGGTTATAGGCTTCAAATCTGAATCCCCATTGTTTTTTTTGCAAATTTTGAAGGTGGACAATTTTTAGGTGCATTTTGGCACAAAACAAACCTCGCCGTTGGACTCAAAGCTATTGAGAAAGTGATATTTGGATTTTTTTTCTTGATTATGACTCTTGAGGTCAGATCTACGAGGGTTTGAAGCGGTTTCTTTTTTTCTAGATTTGGAGGGTAGTTGCATTTTTGGAGCATTGCATTTTTGGAGCATTTTGGTGCGAAAAGGACCTCATCGTTGCGTTCAAGAGGCCAATTCTATGAATTTTGACTATAAAGTTGCCTATATTTGACGTCAAGAGCATCTGAGGCAAAAAAAAATTTCCCTAGGGGTTGTACAGTCCCCAAGGCACAAAAATAATAAAAAATTGAGCCTTTTTTATTTTTTGGGTTTTTTATTGCAAATCCAAAAATTAATAAAAAATTTCAAAGGCAGTTTTGATTTTATGAATGGGGCGGTGATTTTTTTATTTTTTACCAAAACAATTTTAATTTATTGGGGGGTGGTGTATTGTACCTACAACGGGTCTTTTCCATGGGTACCGCCTTTTTTTCCTAGCCAGCGGCTTTATTTCCACCGTCACCAATCCCTTAATTACCGATGACTTCTAAACTTTCTTAGTGGTGTCCATTTTTGTTCCTGACTGTTGTATTTTTGGTCAGAGGCCTTAAATGTCTGATGGCTGCACATGCAGGCCAACCAATGGTTTCTTCTGACCATTTTTTAAAAAAAATTCGCTCCCAAATCTTTCCCAAAATCACTGCTTCACCCCAACGACCTAATACATTTCATGGCGACCTTTTTTTTTTTGTTCTAGCAAAGACCCTCCATTTCTCGGCATAACCACAAAATTTCTCGATGCTAACTACACCCTTTTTTCTAGTGATTGACATTTTCTGGAAAATCACCATTTTCCGGTGACTTTCCAACAAACTCCAGCGCATTTTTCAGTACCAAAATATTCTTTTTTAGGAATATTCTGTTGGTCACTTTTTGCAAGGGAGGCCAACTTTTTTTTTAAGGCAAGGGAATGTTCCTCGAATATTCATGATGACATCACATGATGTCATCCGTACAGTACTTACATCAACATGATGTCATTAGTATGGATGTTTGCCAAGGGCCTCTTTTGACCCCTCTTTGGCCTAAGGGAGCCATTCTTTTCTTTTGGCCATAACTTGGGTGTACAATATCATTTTTTAGCAAACAAGATATCGTTGGAAAGTTGGTTCCACCAACTTTCCAGTAGTGTGGGTCTCATCATCTAATTTTGTTGTTGGTGCATTCTATAGCTTATTAAAGTCGAAGGTGTTGTTTTCAGTCTCAAGCTCATAACTTCTGATCAATTTTTCCATTTTTTGCAATTCCAGCAGCATTGGAACCATCTTTCAGAGCTCTTCATGGCCATCCATGCACTTTTTCCAAATTTGTCTCCAAGTATATTTTATTCAGATTTTTTTGTTTTTGTACTTTGGTGAATTACTTGGATGTTTTAGCTCCTAGGAACTTGTTGTTTGTGTGGGATGACTCATTTTTTTACTGTTCTATATGTATTTCTAGTATTTTATCCTCTTTGGGAATTATAGACATCTTTTTCATATACATTCTCTTTTGTAGACACACTAAGATAAAGTGCCATTTTGGTGTATATCTTTTTGGGGATTTTGCATATCCTATTGTGCCTTTTGTATTCACACTATAATATAAAGTGTCATGGGGGGTTGATGTTTGCCATTGGTTTTCCATCATAACTTTTTCAAGTGAGTGTCCCTTCCAAAAAATTATTGAATCCTAGTGATTCTTACCTCATGCACGTGTGAC
Organism: Sequoia sempervirens; assembly: GCA_007258455.2. Classification (NCBI taxonomy): domain Eukaryota; kingdom Viridiplantae; phylum Streptophyta; class Pinopsida; order Cupressales; family Cupressaceae; genus Sequoia; species Sequoia sempervirens. The sequence continues at coordinate 22,826 of VDFB02082928.1, forward strand.
TTAGTTTGCACACCCTTTTATTTGGAAGTTGTTTCTCCTACATGCACTTCTTGGTTTCTCATAGTTTCAGTGTTCCTATCATGGATCTCCCTTTTCAACATTATGGGGGAGTTGCTACTGTTGGTGTTATGCTTCCTTGGTTTCATGTTTGAGTGATCTATGTATCTAGTTCTTGTTCCTATGTACTTTCAAATGTAGCATACATCAACAACTGGTTACATGGATTTTGGTGAGATGGATCATTTACCATATGGACAGTCTTGCATTCCTATTTCTGAAGGTTCTTCATTTCAGCACCATATTAGTCATCTTTCGATACAGTCTACAACTTCTTTGTACTTCTGTGATGCAAAGTCGGGAGGAAAACCACAAACAAACACAATTCAAGGTGTTTCAACCAATTTCTCAATCAACCAAACCCTATCTTAGCATTCTCTCACAATTCTTATTTATTCTCCTAGTAGCATTGCAAACAAGGAAAATTGTGCATATCTCTTACTAAACTCTTCAAACCCACAAAACAAAAGGTGTTTTAGACACCCATTATCCTCTTTAACATATCTTAAAAACTTATAGACTTGTTTTGGAACAACACCTCTGAAAATAGACTGGTACACTGAATAGGGGCTCAATTAGCCCACTTTTACAAAGCAACAACTTATACTCTCTCCCAACCCCAAAACTCCATGGACAGTCCTCAACTAGGTTATAAACACCTAAAATCCATCACTTGTATCAAAGGAAATGCCCTCAAAGACATCTAACCACCAAACCCTCATTTAGACTAGTTTGAAGTGGGTTTATTGAAAATATGGTCTCCAAGTCTTCTCTCTACAAACTAACACCACAAACACCTCACATTAGGCCTGCTCATGCTCAATCAACCTTCCCAAATCACTTTCCCAAGATTTTTCAACCATTCCCAACCTTTAACCACCAAACTAGACCAAAATTTAATGAAATGACAACTAAGGAATCCCACAAAATCCCTTAAACGACCTCCCCTACTCAAATAAACTCCATAGACACCTAAACCTACACTATACCACTCATTCCACCAAGTTACAATCAAATCCAATAGTGGAATGGGTGTTTATTGCATTTTGAATACCCTCAAAACCCCAATTCCTGAGTTACGGACCCATTCTTAGAAGATTGCTCACCAAAACCTTGAAACTTGATAAAAATCAATCAAACCAATGCCAAAATGATGTTAACAAACGTCTTCACAAAATAAAACACACGTCAAGCAATAATCTTTCTGTATGGCCAAGCACAATGATCTAGAACATCAAACTTGACTAGTGAATACAAAAAATTTGGAGTCTCTTTGTTGATTTCTTCAACAAAACTTCAACAAGGACTTTTCATCGAGATCTTCTAACATATTTAAGCTTTTTCCCTCCTAAAACAAACTACCACAACCCACAAAACTAACTTTTAAGCTTCCTTGACCGTTGGCATTCCATAATTTGCATTTTTTCACTTTTACATCATTTTGACAATATTTCAACATTTACAAAAAATGAACCCCTAAATGACTTAAGACCCCAAATGTGGTCTATTATGACCTTATTGAATAACAAATGACTCCAAACCACTAAAACCTACCAAATGAATAAATTTTCAAAAATAAATTACCATGGTGCCTCTACACCGTACACCCAACTTGAAAAAAGACCTCAAGTCCCTTTGAGGACTAACTTGGAGTAAGCCATGCTTGATCATTCCACCTTCTTGTCCTCCAAATGCTCCTTTGTTTGGTAAGCCTTTCCACTGAACCAAGTAATAAATCTTTGCATTGTCCCTTGCATTGATAAGATCCTTGCCACCTAGAAATTTCTTCATCTACATAAACCAATCTATTGTATACTGTCTGACTTTCCTTTCATTTGTAAATGATGTTGTACTTTCTTTGACACCTGTAAACACATCACTGCCCATTTTATCTTGAAATTCCCTCTCCTTCGGTCTCATTGCATACTAAAACTCACCTATTTTCCCTTGCTTTGCACCTTTACTCATTCCATCTTTTGTTTTCATCTTTGTGATCAGATTCTCTACCTCAATAATCTTTATCTTATCATACTTCCACACCTCTGAATTAACAAAATCTGACTGCCTACTACCTTCCTTTGAAACCATAGAACAAATTATTGTTCCCACCATGATCTCAACATCCTTTCCTAACCCATTTTGCATGCCCATAGTCAATTCATCCTTGACCTTCTCTATATCAGACCTTGACACCAAACCATCATCTTTCCTTCCTTCTAACTGTGCATCCTCCTTCATATTCACTGTCCTAGTATCTACAACTTTTGCAACGGCTGCAAACTCTACATTATTGTCTTCCTCTAGCTTCACAAACTCTTTTTTTCCTATCATGATCACTTTTTCTACCTTACCCTATTCCTTAACATCCTCAACCAATGGAGTCAATGTGAATGTATTTCCATATTTCTTAATAGTGTAAGTATTATGTCTACCATCATAAAGTGCATGCCTATCAAACTACCATGGTCTTCCAAGCAACAAATGACAACAATCCATTGGAAAAACATCACAAAGAATCTTGTCCTTATATCTACTAATGCTAAACTCAACCAAAGCTTGTTCATTAACCAAAATTGATTTCTCACCATTCAACCAAGATACTTTATATGGTGTTTCATGAGGAATTTTCTCTAACTTCAGTTTATCTACCATTTCATTTGACACCATATTATCAATATTCATTGAATCTACTACAACTTTGCATACCTTACCTCTACATTTGAAGGTTGTCATGAATAGTGTCCTTTTATGAGTTGTTGCCTTCTCCTTGGATGCTTGAAGTAGTGTTCTTCTCCTCATCAAACGTTCTCCAACTTTTGGAGTAGCAAGCTGACCAAAAGAGTTTTCACCTTCACAATCAACCTCTTGCACTAATTGAACCCTTTTGTCACCTCCACTTGATGTAGAACCTTGTTTCTCTGGAAACTTCCAAGCTGGATGCCCAAATTGATTGCAGTTGTAGCACCTTCCTGAAAATGAGCTCGATCCTCTACCTTCACCAAATCTTTCTCTGAAACCTCTAAAACCACCTATTTGATCAGCCACTTGGTCTTTGTTTTTGTTTGCATCTTCTTTCTCTTCATAGGTCTTCCTTTTAACTCTTCCTCTATTAATGTTACCTCTTCCTCTTCCTTGTCTTTCTTGCCTTCTTTTAATCCTTTCCTCTGCCTTGATAGACAACTGAAAACATTCCTCAACTGATCTAGGTGTTGTAAGACCAATTTCATCTTGAATATTGAGTCTAAGCCCATTGAGATACCTTGCAACCTTTTCTACCTCATCTTTTGTATATCTTACTCTAATACTCAACCAATGGAACTCCTCAGTGTATGCCATCACACCTAACTCCTTTTTTCTTAAATTTTGCAGCTTCTTAAAAGTTTGTATTGCATAATCTGCAGGTAGGAATTGTGCCTTCACCTTTGCGACCATTCTATCCCATGAATTTATCTTTGCCTTGACCTTCTTGACTCTTTCTCCTTGGACATAGTTCCACCATGTTAGGGTGGTTCCCTTCAATTTGGTTTTTGCAAATTTCACCTTCTTATCCTCTTGTATCTCCTCAAATTCAAAGAATTTGTCCAAAGCATCTATCCAAGCCAAAACTTCCTCACTGTCCATCTTACCACCATACATAGGCACTTCAACTTTCACCTTTGGAGTACCACCCCCCTTGAAATCCTTCAACATCTTGACCATTCTCATTTCCTCAGGATCCAATTCTTCCTCATCGTGAACTCCTACTGGAGGGTTCTCACTCTCACCCTCATCCTCCTTATCACTTTGGTCACCACTGACCATTCCTCTTCTCTGATTATCCTCTAGGGCTACTTCTTTGGACTCCTTATAGAGCCTCTCCTTCTGGAGTAACTTTTTTTTCAGTTCTTTAACCTCTTTGGCCATTGGATTGTTCTTTGGAGGCATCTTTCCTTTCAACCTTCACCCTTTCACTACTTCAAACTATAACTTTCTCCTTCAAAAGATCTACTTCCTAAGCTCTAATACCACTTGATGTAGAGTAGGGAGGAAAACCACAAACAAACACAATTCAAGGTGTTTCAACCAATTTCTCAATCACCAAAACACTATCTTAGCATTCTCTCACAATTCTTGCTTATTCTCCTAGTAGCATTGCAAACAAGGAAAATTGTGCATATCTCTTAGTAAACTCTTCAAAACCACACAAAAAAAGGTGTTTCAGATACCCATTATCCTCTTATTTAACATATCTTAAAAGCTTATAGACTTGTTTTGGAACAACACCTCTAAAAATAGACTGGTACACTAAACAAGGGCTCAATTAGCCCACTTTTACAAAGCAACAACTTAAACTCTCTCCCAACCCCAAAACTCCATGGAAATTCCTCAACTAGGTTATAAACACCTAAAATCCATCACTTGCATCAAAGGAAATTCCTTCAAATACATCTAACCACCAAACCCTCATTTAGATTAGTTTGAAGGGGGTTTATTGAAAATATGGTCTCCAAGTCTTCTCTCTACAAACTAAGACCACAAACACCTTACATTAGGCCTGCACATCCTCAATCAACCTTCCCAAATCACTACCCCAATATTTTTCAACCATTCCCAACCTTTAACCACCAAACTAGGCCAAAATTCAATGAAATGACAACTAGGGCACCCCACAAAATCCCTTAAACGGCCTCCCCTGCTCAAATAAACTCCATAGACACCTAAACCTACCCTATACCACTCATTCCACCAAGTTACAATCAAATCCAACATTGGAGTGGGTGTTTATTGCATTTTGAATACCCTCAAAACCCCAATTCTTGAGTTACAGACCCGTTCTCAGAAGATTGCTCACCAAAACCTTGAAACTTGATAAAAATCAATCAAACCAATTCCAAAATGATGTTAACAAATATCTTCACAAAATACAACACTTCAAGCAATAATCTTCGTGTACGACTAAGCACAATGATCTGGAACAACAAACTTGACTGGTAAATACAAAAAATTTGGAGTCTCTTTATTGATTTCTTCAACAAAACTTCAGAAAGAACTTTTCATCAAGATCTTCCAACATATTTAAGCTTTTTCCCTCCTAAAACAAACTACCACAACCCACAAAACTAACTTTTAAAATTCCTTGACCGTTGGCATTCCAGAATTTGCATTTTTGCACTTTTACATCTTTTTGACAATATTGTAACATTTACAAAAAATGAACCCCTATATGACTTAAGACACCAAATGTGGTCTATTATGACCTTATTTAATAATTGTTACCAATTTTTCACCACAGCTCGATTGGTGGAGCTGGCTAAATTTTGTTTTATCTTAAGGTGAAATTGCAAATTGTGTTTAAGTGTTGTTTGCATCTTTTATCATTATTCATTAAGTGATAGTGGTGCATTTAAAAGAAGAAACTGAATTTTAGAGTGCTATTCAATGTTCCAAGAATTAAATGAAATACATAATTGAGCATATAAACAACAGAGCATTCTAGATGCTTTCATTTATTTCATGAAAAGATTCATACTTACATAACTTAATTTGATTGCTAGAATCAGAATGATATTACAACATTGCATTGAAATACATGTTTCTTTTCAAAATTAAAAGCAAAAGATGAAATCAAATATCCACACAAGTTGTGGATGTGACTGTCATAGTGCATCATTAATAGTACACTACACTATGGAAGATGTGAAAGAATAAATCACATAAGTAAATGACATAATCATCATTTCCTGTTTTGGCCAATGGTCGATGCTAAATGGTGTGCCTTTGTCTTCTCAAGCTCTGTCGACCTGTAAGAGAAGGAGGGAGATGCCAGAGGCTTTGATTATAAAGATATCAACATGAATCACCAACAATAATGCAGCCTACTATCAATCATACACTGAAATAATCAAATAAGTCCAGAAGAAGTGAGTTGAAGAAGGTTTCCATGTTTCAGTAGATTGCTGAATATTGCATTCAGCAGGGTCCAAATCTATTGACAACAATAATAAATGACTCCAAACCCCTAAAACCTACCAAATGAACAGATTTGCAAAAATAAACTACCATGGTACCCCCACACCATTCTGTGATGTTCTACATGTTCCTCTCTTTTTCAGGACATTATTTGTTTGGAGGCTTCTCAGCCCTTCACACCTTGATTTAGAGGCTTTTCCAGTTCTTCATTCACCTTTCTCTCTTTATGAAAGGAGTTTTCTCCCACAAGGTTTTTCTCCTTTTCTCCAATTTTGAGAGACTTTTTTGTTTGTACATGGGTACCTCACCAGGCCTTGTTTGTCGAGACCCATCATGCATTCTTTCTTTTTAGGGTTTTTAGCTACTCCCTAGGTTCATCTTAAGGGGGGTTTTAGAGTTATCATGCATTAGCTAATAATTAATTACTCTTTAATTGATTAGTAGTCTAATTTATTCTCATGCACTTAAGCTAAACTTAGGAGTTCTTTTATGCTTTATTTGTTGGGCTAATATTCTAGATCATTTTGTCTCATCTCATGTTATGTTGACACTTGTCATGATCTAATCCCTTTCTCATTTAGGGTTTTTCTCTTTAAGCACTCAACCCTCATTGCAATTATCATCTTCAGCTATCATATCTTCTTGATAGTCTCTTGCTTTTGTAGCTTTTTATTGTTGAGAAATATTACATATATTTGCAGATCTCTTGTGTGGAAGGTGTATTTGTTTATTGTTTGATCTTGTGGCTCATGGTTTTGCGCTTGTTTCACAATTCTAACAACACCAACCCATTAAATGCAATGAAGAGAATCCCAGATACAACACATTAAAATTATCAAAAACTCATTTTTATAGGTGGAAACAATTTCTATTACTAATGTGAACACTAATTAGATTGTGTGGAGATAGAGAACAAAATTGGCAATAAATTGAAAAATAGAGAACAATTAAAGTTTTGAGATTTTCATAAGTAAACATATTGAATTGTATATCCAGATTCAATTGTGTTTATCCCTCATTTGATTTTAGACATTTCAGGTCTAATTTATAGAGAACTCTTTAGAGAAATTTGGATCATACGATAAGTGAAATCCTTGAAGATGGGTCTAGAATTTAGATAAAAAGCATAAAAAATTAAATGATGATAAAACAAAAATAAACCTAGATAAATTATTCAAAATGGATAATAATGTTACTCATCCATGAAGAGGTAAAAGTGAAACTACAATCTCATTGACATTAATAAATAGTTTTGCAGTTGAATCCTTGAGTACAAAAGTAAAAACTAAAACAAAGAAATGTTAACAAGACTAGGAACAAGTTTGAACCTTGGAAGACCTGATTACATATTATTCAAGTCTTAATGGAGATGAAGTGGATCCATTGTAGAAGATAAATAATTTTTCTTTTGGCACTTCAAATTATTTGCACCATAATCAAGTGTCAATGTAATCTACAATTATAAGCACCAGATTGATCCAATGTTGCCCTCACCTAGCACTAACTCTAATGATGGTCCTAGGACCTATGTTATATTGAGTGAATTTCTAAAGGCTTTTCAATTCTTTTTTATGTTAAATCCAACTAGGGTTTCCATATTGTCACCTCAATCAGCAGCCACTTCTTGAGAAGTAATCCACCCCATTGTGCAAAATTGATAAACCAAGTAGGAAAACTTTTTCTAAATTTGGCGTTTGGTGAAGCAGTTCCCTTCGTAAATGATCTGATCTACTTCAAAAAAAAATTGATGGTTGTAGCATAGTTATTATTTTACTCCACAATGACAATCAAGTTCTGATTCCTATATATAGAGTTTTTTAGTAGCAACTAGTTCATTTTGTAAAGGTGGAAAATTTGGACAAAGAAGATCCACATAAAAATATAAAATAAACCCACATCAGAGGAAAGATTATGCTTAGTATCACTAGACACCACTTTCTTGGTGATGGTCTATGACTATAAGAAGAGGTGTGACCTTATTTATACATGAATCTTTCTATCTACACACATAAGAAGACTTAATTACCAACTTTGTATTGGTGTGGATGAATATTTTGACCATCGTGTTGCTTGTATTTGGTGTTAGTTGTCTAAAATATGTAATGGACTTCTTTTTTAATGTGTTGAATCTACTCAATAAATTTTTCTTCTTTCTCATACTTCTTTTTAAGCTAAGTTAAATTCTATTGTTGATTATACAAGGTAAGACACATCAACAAGTTTAAAAATATATGAAATGAGATGTGTCAAACAAAATAAAAGACTTTCTTTCCATGTGCATTGATATCTAGAGGTGGACACTCTAATAGGACATGCCATCATTTTCATCCACCACTTATGTTTAGACATGAGTCCAAGGATGAAACAATATTAGTGTGGTCAGCATTACATCCAGTATAAACCAAATGTTCTTCCTAGAAGTGCTCCGGAATCTCGTTTCTCTATCAAAAACTAATTATACACCACTACAAAAACATAATCATGACCTAGCCAAAAAATCTGCCATAAAAGGAATTCAACTTCAACTAGCAAAATGATTATAAGATCAAACTTTGAGATTACTGGGACAAAGACTTTATCAGAAGCCCATGCTTTTTTCTCCAAATTATGAATGTAGTTGTCTAGATGTACAATCTCATGAAAGTATTTTTCATAAATTTAAACACTGGGATTATAGTTAGCATATTGCTAGTCATCTTTTAATTGACTTTGTTAAGGCAACTCAGATTGGTGCCTAGGCTTCTTTTAAAAGACCAGTTATAGAAATAGTGCATGTATATCAATCTCTTTGAGCTTGAAAAAATTAAAATCTATAACCCATTCCTAATGTCTCTTATTGAAAAATTAGAAGAGTGATAATTGCATATGGAGACCCCCTAACAAAATTTTGTTACAAAATGGGAAACACCTTATTTAACAAGCAATGCACTTTGGCTCACAAATATATCTTGTCATCTTTAGTAGATGTATCAACAATATATTTGGAAACTATACCCACAATTATAAGGAGCTCCTCCTACACAACCAAGTACTATTCTCAAAGATATTAATTCCTTCATATTATTCTATAAATTCCTAGTGTTTTTCCACAACCAATTATACACGGATCGTATGATTGTAATGAAAACCTTTAGCTCTATTTAGATAGTTTGAATGCAATGAAATGGACCTTTGAAATTTATAAGAACTCTTAGGTAGACTAAAAATGGTGTTTCAATTTCCTCATATGATGGTAAAACCATAGCAACAAAAATATTTTGGGGAAAAATGGGAAAACCTAATGTATAATACTCTTTGAGAAAATCAGGGAAAAATTGGATTTAAAAAAAAAAGGTAAAAATTTTTTGAACAAGAGATAAAAAAAAAAAAATTGAAATTGCAAGGCATTTCCATAGCATAGAGATATATAGAGTAGATAAAATAAAGAGTTTAACTAATGAATTGTAGAATATAGATTTTTTTAGTTTATATTCATATCACTGATTACATTGCATTGCACATCTTTCAAACCCAAAGCATTACTTCACATTGCATAACTAATAACTAGATGTTGATAGATGACAAAATTTAAACTACAATATAGTTTTTTACAAATTCAATGTAAGCACTTATGCAATTAATTCACATTGCATAACTAATAACTAGGAGTAGCTTCCTATTGCATTTTATTTGTCATGGCATTCCATGAAACCACATTTCTTTGAGGCATTTATTCAAACAATTCACTGCCTTGTCTATGCTACCACATTTTTCATATATGTCTACCAAAGCATTTTATCAAACAGTTCACTACCTTGCTACTATGGATAAAATCCTAAAATAGGTGCTTTTGAATAAGCTATGAACACTTGGAAAAAATCTATGAAATCATAATAATAAGAAACAACATAGACAAGGAAGTGAAATATGTGAAAAAATAGCTCAAAGAAATGTGGTCTCATGGTGATTGGAATGCCATGACAATCCATAGACAAGACAATGATCTATTTGAAAAAAATTCAAATAAATGTACTCATGGTGATGGAATTCCATGATAATCCATAGCAATTTTCTTTTCATGGCATTCCATCACCATGAGACCACATTTGTTTGAGGCATTTTTTCAAATAGCTCACTGCATTATCTATGTACCACATTTTTTGTACATGTCTACCAAATAATTTTATCAAATAGTTGACTGCCTTGCTGCTATGGCTAAAAGCCCAAAATAGGTTCTTTCAAACAAGCTATGGATGCTTGGAAAAAATCTATATAAGCATAATAGTAAGCAATAGCATAGAAAAGGCAGTGAACTATTTGAAAAAATGCCTCAAATAAATGTGGTCTCATGGTGATGTAATGCCATGACAAACCATAGATAAGTTAGTGAACTATTTGAAAAAATTGCTCAAAGAAATGTGGTCTCATGGTGATGGAATGACATGACAATATATATTTACTATTATGATTTGATAGATTTTTTCCAAAAATCTGTAGCTTGTTCAAAAGCACTTGTTTTAGGCTTTTAGCTATAGCAGCAAGGTAGTGAACTGTTTGATAAAATGCTCTGGTAGACATATATGAAAAATGTGGTAGCATAGACAAGGTAGTGAACTATTTGAAAAAAATGTCTCAAACAAATGTGGTCTCATGGTGATGGAATGCCATGAAAATCCATATTGCTGCCTTTCTACTATATGGATTTTCATGGCATTCCATCACCATGAGACCACATTTCTTTTAGGCATTTTTTCAAACAGTTCACTACCTTGTCTATGCTACAACATTTTTCATACATGTCTACCAAAGCATTTATATCAAACAATTCACTGACTTGCTACTATGGCTAAAATCCTAAAACATGTGCTTTTGAACAAGCTACAGATGCTTGGAAAAAATCTATCAAAGCATAATAGTAAGCAATAGCATAGACAAGGTAGTGAACTATTTGATAAAATTCCTCAAAGAAATATGGTCTCATGGTGATGTAATTCCATGACAATCCATATAGCAACAAGGAAGCAATATGGATTGACATGACATTCCATCACCATGATACTACATTTCTTTTGGTTGTCTTTTGATGGTTCTAAGAATCTACAGTTACACCTTGCACCTACACTAACATATGACACTCCTAGAATTACACATTGAGAATACACTAAAATATCTCACTCCTATAACTAGATATTGAGCTTACATTAATATACCACTCCTAAAGTCAATTATTAATCCTACCTTGCTCTATCATGTTTCTAGAGTATCATCTTTATACTCCTCTTGCCATATCCTTAGTGTATAATGTAAAAAATAGATAACAAAGGAAGCACTAGATCCAATCCACATTCAACATCAAATCTCAATTGTGTCTAAGAGCTAGAAGATAATGCATGCATAAAATGAAACAAAGTCACCTTGAACATGGACTCTTGATATGGTTGTTTCCCTTAGACTTTGATTGCATAACCTTGATATTGCCTTGATCTTGATCTTAATATGATATGGTGTGAATCTTGATATGATAGATGAATGTATGTTTGAGGTCTAGATAGAAAATGGTATACAATATTTAAAAATATGAATGACCTAAGTGGATGCAAAGAAGAAAGGAATGCAATGCATTGATTAGATGCAAGCAAAGCATATAAATGGCTTATGAAATGTATTCAATATGGGAGGAAAAGATATGTAAGGCTGGATATGGAAATGAATGGAATGGAAAGGCTATGAAGTGATCATTTATTTCATCATAGAGCGGAATGAATCCCTCTTTGTTATTGGTTATTCTTTTTGTAATCATCACCAGATGGATTGACTTGATACACACACAAAAGAAAAGACTCATGACCTACTCCTCACTCTTCTCCATACACAACAAGGTGTAGAGATCCTCAAGCTTCCTCAAAATGTGACAAGAAAAGAAAAGATATAAAAAGATAAGGATAATGATCAAGACAAAATACAACACTTAAGATAAAGCACAAGCTCTCATGCATGCAAAATGATAATGATAAATATGAAATATCATGATAATGAAAAATGAAAATGTTAATGCATATGATAAGGATCAATGAAGCAAAAAACAACATGTTGAACAAGATAAAAACCACAATACATTGTGCCAAGAGATATAATCAAGTTTTGATTGTTTGAAATATCAAGGTAGGTGTCTGATTAGGAAAGATGTATCTGTCAAGACACAATAGTTTGATTCTTTGGTTGATTGTTTTGATTGTGATAAATTACTAAAGCTTTGGCTCAAGATATGTTAGATGTTAACTTGATTTAATAAGAATCCTTTGCTCCCGATGTTCATTAAAACCCAATGTTTTAGAATGTTAAATATTTTATGCTTTGTTTAAATGTCGTGATCATAACAATGATAACACAATGATGAATAAAAATGTAAATGATAATGATAAACAAGGTCTTATTCCTTAGTCAAGCTGAAAACCAAAGGAGATATGGATGGATATGGATCAATGATATGGTATGGAGATCTAAGATATGGGTTAATGATAGGACATGTAAGGATACACCCTAGATGGGGGATGAAGATAGATGGATCAAGATATGGAATGCTATGGGTGGAGGGAACCAATGACAAGGGAACCCAAAATGTTTGGTCAAAGACAAAGGATAAATAGAGGACCTATGAAGGACTCCAAAGATTACATGTCAAATTAATAATATGCCCCCATGCTAAGAGGTATGACAAGGGATAAGTATGAAAAGTGATAAGGACATGACATGGATATGGAAGATAAATGAATATGAAAGGAAACATGAGTTGGAGGACAAGTGATATGGAGGATGGAAGACACACATGGTATAAAGCATGCATTAGATACTTATTCTTGTTATTTTTCCCCAATACTTTATGCAAGATCAGAGGAAGGTGGATGGATAAAGTGGATAGAATGGAACAAAAATGAAGGAATATGATGGCTAAGTGAAAATAGAATAATGTATCGTAAGAATGGAAGTCTTTCCCCCAAGTGTACAAGCAAGGGTAGATGGATGGATATGAAAGCTAGTGGATACAAATGGCTATGAAAGCTTATGGAAATGGAAGCTCATGGAAATTGAAGCTCATGGAGATGGAAGCTAATGAAGGTGTATGGATATGAATGGAGGAATCAAGTGTCTCTTTGTAGAAGATAGTACCCCTTTGACTAAATGTTTCTTATAGACCATAGCTAACATGTTCCCACTCAAAGATGTTTGTAGGAAAATTGGAAAAGATAATGGAATGGATAGGGGTAGCGAGAATTGGGTTAAGGATTCATGCAAAGGATTGGATTAAAGTTATGGAATGATGGATGAAGGTTGGATGGAAGTATGGAATGGATTCATTATGAGGGAATGTGGGAAAGAAAAAAATTGGCACACAACTTGAAGGGTGGTGAAAGTTGAAGGATTGAGATGGGGAGGTTGGGATAATAAACTTGGGCATGTAAGGACCCAAAATAGATTTGGAGGATGAGTAAATACTTATGATTTTCTTAAGAGATGGAATATACTTATATGGATGATTGGATGATGGTGGAATAATGGAACCTTTTGGATTAGCAAGTTGGGATACCAATTTGGATTTTTCATTTGAATGGGATTCTTTTTCTTTCTTCGGAACCCACATTGTTTTGAATTTTTTATTTATTTATAGCCTTTTGACTTTTTCTTAATTGAATTTTGTATTTTCTTGGAAATATTTTCCTTTTGATTTTGGAGCATATTTTTCTTTATTTTGGCATGTCTTTTCAGTGAGACATGATGATATTTAGGTTTTCGTGGATTCTTAGATTTATGAATTTCTTGTTTGGTATCCCAATTTCTTGGAGAGGCCATAGAGGGATTATATGAAAATAGAGGATTTTGAAGTGGAAGGTGTTGGAAGGAATTCAAGGTTATGTTCCTTTTTTGTTCTTGAAAGGGCATGTAAGGATATGCACTAGGAACATATGGGCCCAAGATGGATGGAAGGGTTGATGGATAAGGTCCAAGAATAGATGGTAAAGGTGATGGAGGAGGTGGGCTTATTGATCTAAAGGGAGGAATTTCGGGATTGAAAGAGCTACCGATGTAACCAAGGCCATAAGAATTAGATGTGTTTTAATATTAGGGTGTTCAATTAAACCTTGCTCATGAAGGCCCATCCCTTTTCATTGATAATTCATCTTTTGAATAATCTTCTTAATAATGGGATACTTGTCACCTTTGAAGCAAGATGAAGGACCATCTTGAGGGGTGTTGAATGTGGAAGTCATGTGCTATTCTAGGAGAAAACCAAATTTAGGTGGATGAACCAAGCTTATATGTTTGTGGTTCATGAATGGGATCTTGTGAAGGATTGGGATTATCATGTGAGGTGAGGGAAATGCTTATACCTTGGGGATCTTGAGAGGTAATGGATGGAAATATTTGTTCTTGTGATGGACTAGGATCATGCCATGGAGGTGGTATGATAGGATCATGATATGAGGTGGATATGCTAGGATCATCAAATAGGTTGGATATGGTAAGATTATAAGATGGTATACGATAATGCAATAGAGTTGATGGACTAGGATTATGGTATGGAGTTGAGAGACTTGGATCATAAAATGGTATGGGGTTAGATCTATGGAATGGAATCATGAGATTGAATGGGATCATGAGAGGGAGTACTTGGATATTGAAATAAAGGGGGATCTATGATGTCATGATTTTGATTAATAATGTAGATCAGGGTGATTAGGCTTTAAAAAATTCAAAATAACCAAATTTTCAAGTCTACAAACCCTTGTGAGGCTTGGTTCCTTCACAAACTGACCACCACGCTTGTAGTAGTCCCCATCGCCTTTTCTTTGCATATCTTTTAGAGAAGGCATAAATTGGATATAACCTTCACACTTTCAGATGCCCATTATCTTTTTCTTCAACATATCAACTTGTCTCCTATTGTTTTTTTGGAACAATCTCCTCTACCTTGACTTACAATGCTGGAATTAGGCCTAAATAGGCCACTTTTACAAAGGAAGTATGCTCAAATCAACTGGTAAACTATTAAATTATTCTCCAATAGACTCCTTATGTCACATAGGGTCAGAATCACCAATTTTTTTCCTCAAATCTTCCTAAAAATATGTTGTCATATCAAATCTCTACCAAACTAAGCCTAGCACATAGCGATGCTAGACTAGGGCTCTAGAAAAACCCATGCAAACTCCATCACCCTACCCTAAAACTACAAAAAACATAAAAGGAACACCTAGAAGGTCCATTCCACTAGTTTTTACAAATTTCCTACAGTGGAATGGCCTGTTTTTATAGTTTTTATCTCAAAACCCTTGAAACCCTAACCAAACAGAGCACTTACAGAAATCTGCTTCAGTATCCCACAAATTTGAATGAAATTCAAAAAAATAGGATTCAAATGAAATTAGACACCAAGCACTAACAATTTGCATGATTCTCATATGATTATGCTATTGTACAAGGCCGTACAAGTTCAAAAAATATAAGAAAACACAAAATTTTCACCAAAATAGGGTATCTTCTTATTTTACTCACTCCAAGAATCATCAAAAACCTACCTCGAATGTCTTAGAGGATTTTAAACATATTCTCTTCAAATTCCAATGGTCCCCAATTGATTTTTGAAAGGGGTGACCGTTTACATTCAACTACCAAGCAAAATGACAAAGTTGTAAAGCAACTTTTACAACTTTTACCTTATTGCTGACAATTTTTTTAACAAACACCTACAAGACCCTACATGACCTTGATTACATTGAAATTGGTCTAATAGACCTTATTTACATCATGAAAAGACACAAAAAAAAACAAGACTCCACAATGCATCATCAAACTATTTTTTTTCAAGATGCTCCTGCACCATACAACCGAGGTGGAAAAGATTTCATTCTCCTGATGAAATGAGTTCATGAACAGAGACTCCATGCTACTTTATATCCTCCTCTGACATCCATGTAGCATCTTCATTTGGTATTCCATTCCATTTGACCAAGTATTCATTGTATACTTTCTTTCTAGTCCTCTTTATCTCCCTTGTATCCAATATCCTCTCAAGCTTCATTGCCTAGTTGGGTGGTAGGTCTTTAACCCATTCATCATCTTCAAATCCTATTGCACTTGCTTCTTCACCTACAACCATAGTACCCTTAAAAGGATAAAGATCAGAAATATTAAATATGGGTGAGATAGCAACTCTAGGAGGGAGTTCTATCTCATAAGCATTTTGTCCAAACTTATGGACCACCCTACAAGGTCCAATCTTCTTCATCATTAACTTGGTATATTTTCCTTTAGGTAGCCTCTCTTTTCTCATATGTGCAAGCACCATGTCCCCAACCTTGAGCTGAACATCCTTCTTCTTCAAATCTACCTTCTTCTTATACTTCTCCACACTCTTCTTCAGGTTCTCCTTGACCTACTCATGTATGTCCTTCATAGCTATGGAAAATTCCTCCCCTTCTGCACTCATTTTCTCCATATCCTTCAGACCCTACATGACCTTACATGACCTTGATTACATTGAAATTGGTCTAATAGACCTTATTTACATCATGAAAAGACACAAAACAAAATAAGACTCCACAATGCATTGTCAAACCAAAAAATTTCAAGGCACTCCTGCACCAATGAATGAGGTCAAGTGAGTGGCATGGTTGACTTTTTATAGGTGCTATGAAGGTGGAAAAACATGAAATGGATGAGGTGGATAAACATGGGATGGATGAGGTGAAAGTGGGTGGAACTAGAAGACTAGGACTAGCATTTTGTGAAATAAGATTTTGCATCGGTTCTTGTGTTCCTTTGAGGGTGACTTTTGGTGTTCCTAGGAGGGTGAATTTTGGTTGTCTTTTGATGGTGTTCTTTGGTGATATTTGGATGAACCTCTTTGAATTGACAATGCATTGACTAGGATGTGAAGTGCATGAGATATGGTTATGGATGGGTGTTGGTTGAACATGGAAGATATTTTGGTTTCCCTTTTCAATGAGGAAAAGGATGGCATGGAGGGTGACATGACTTGGGTATAAGTTTCAATGGTGGATTGGATGGTGTTTAGATCTCTGGGAATCTACTTACAAGACACATGATCATGAATTTTATGTGATTGTTAAAGTAGTTGGCAAGGAGAAATTCAAAAAGATATTGAGGTATGAGATGGAAGATGGAGGATATGTTAGACTCATCTTGATCCATGGTTTTAGGTAGTTTTAAGGTTTTTCTTGCTTGATTAAGATTTAAATCTTGAATACACATTCACACATAGAAGAGCATACACACCTCCAAGCACAAACAAGATCACCAAGAAATGCAAACACTTGTTCTTTTTAAGCCCAAATTGAAAGTGTGATTTTGAGAAGACACTTATTCTTTTTAGATCCAAATTGAAATGTGATGTTGTAAACAAGACTAAGATAAATATATGAGTTGAAAATTGTGGGAAACTATCAGGTTCTTGTAGATTTCATATGACACTTTTTGTTTCCATGTAAAATTTCATTATAAAAAAATGTGGGAAACTATCACTCTCGTCATATATACATTCTAATCAATTATGGTCTTCAATGGTATCCTTGGATGTTTGATAAATGCACAAACACAAATAATCTACATGACAGTGGAACGACTTGCTGTAATGAGAACTTTTTGTTTTGTAGACTGTAACAATGTATTGAAGTTGAACTTAATATTTTATAACAACCCTTAGTTTTAGTAAACATTGCATTTGAATATCTTCATATGTTTGGAACAAAAAATGCACATAATAATTGTAGGTTGGAAAACATAGTGGGTTGTGACTTAATTCTCAATTCCTGTTGAATGCTCAAGGCTGTAGAATTCGGGGTGGAGTTACAGTGTGGGGGATGACATAAAAGTAACTAGATGGAGCTAAGGGTTGACTAACTAATTGGTTTGATGCATGTAGAGGGCTATGCAAGAGTATGTGGGTTGCAGGTTTTATAGCACGCAGTGTTTTCCAACATCCAATTATACTTAGAGAGTATGGTTGTAATGAAAATATTTTGTTATTTGGACATCAAGAATTTAATGAAAGGCACCTTCAAAATTTATAACTACTCTTAGGTAGACTAAAGTTTGTATTTCAATTTCATCATATGATGGTAAAAAAAAGGCACTGAATAATTGTAGGTTGGAAAACACAATGTGGGATGTCAGTAGATGATTTTATGAAACCTGTACAGATTCTAAACTTCTCCTCATTTATTCAATACAATGGAAGTTGATAGACTTCTCCCTTCTCCTATTACAATGGCCATGGTAGAAAATCCCAGCTACCGCTCTCTTATTCTTATGTAAAGCATTACCTTTCATATGTTAATTCCAACATTTTACAAATATTAATATTTAAAATGAAATTTTAATCTTGCATTGCATTTTCAAGGGAAACAAGTTGAGGAACACATGTATTGTGATGTTTATATTTTGTTAACACTTCGAGCTTGCATATTTGTAGCTTTTTTTCCACTCTATCAACCAATTCAATCAATGTATGGTGTTCATTTTTATGTCTATTTTCAAAAAGATAAAGATCATAGGACTTCAGGTCTATGCAATATTTCAAATGTGAAAGCCTCTTTTCCAATGGCAACCATGTTGCAATTTCTACTTCAATTCTTGCACTAGCATGGCTGAAAAATGTCCCCGTCAAGAGTTACAATTGGAGATCTCTATGCCAAAGAATCTCCTTTGCAGCATCTGAATTGCTGCAAAAAAATGCACTACGAAATAAAAATTGCATAGCTACTTCAATTTCATCTTTATATGCAACAAGAGATAGTTCCAGCCTTGCATTTCCATTGCTCACCAATTTGGTTGTTGATTGTTGAGTTATTGACAAAATGGTATGGGCTTGGATTTTGTTTAAAGGGATAATCATTACTCTTCTTTGTAGATGTTGTTGGCATATGGCTTTGATAAGGTTGACTTTGGCTACTTGTGTTGTCATTGATGGAAAATTGAGTCTATAGTTTGATCCACAATATTAGGTGCACTTATACCAACAAAAAATCTAAGTCTTTATATTCTACTGGCAGAGAAAGTAAAGAACAGGACATTTGGTTGGTATGCTGATCCGATTACTTCTCTGGATCACTATTTTGGAGTGTGGATCCCCAAGGAAGTTTTCTTAGCTTGTACACTATTCTACTAAAGAATTTGTGTAGTTTTCATTTATCATAGTTCAAGTTATGAGGTTCGGTGGCATTTTTAATGATCTATTTTTTCATTGTAGCTGACAGGCTTGATGTGGTGGATTGCGGATGTATGTGGAATAATTATTTTGCTATCTCCTATGTTTAGAACCTTGGTATGGGTCCTATCTATAAGTATAGCCAACTTATGATGGTATCCTTCTTTTCTAATTAAATATTTAAGGCCGACATGGCCGTTATAAGAAAAGAATATTATATTTTGTTGAAAGGCCGACATGTATTGAATTTTTGGGTTAGCGAATATATAAGGAAGATCGGTAATTCACTTTGTGTGTGTGGCATGAAGTGAGATGAAGATGTGTGTGAAAAATAATAGTTGATTGATCGAGTATTGGCTGTGCTACTAAATGGTTTTTAACAGGAGAACAGAGCAGAGCAAAACAAATTTGAGCAGAAGGTCCAAAGTCAGATTGTGCGCTTCAGTGGAACTAAATCTAGGCATTTTTAGATGCTATATTCTCAGTTCAAATTTTTTTGTGATCTATATTATAGTTGTATGTCAATGAGCCTCTTTCTTTGAGCAGTGAGCTCTAGGAAGTGTGCCTGAATGCAAGTGCATTCCCCTCTTTTATTTTACTTTTAACATAGTAAACTTTGTGGATTAATCTCCATCGTGGTTTTTCCTCTAATAGGGTTTCCACGTAAAAATATTTGGTGTTATGGTGATTATTGATGTGACTGTATGTTTTAATTTGTTGTGTGTTGCTAATATAAAGTTCTATTATTCTTGTTAATGGTTGTTAGTTCTGTTTTGTAAATCAAAATCATTGAACATTGATTCACCCCCCCTCTCAATGTTCCTTGCATCCAACAGATGTCCTATTTGAAGTAGTAGCTTTCCTGTTTATTCTCTATCCACAACCACATTACACAACTTCCCTCCTCCACTAACCTACAATGCAACTATTGTTGTGGCATATTTAACTTTTATAAGTTGTGCAACAACACCTTTGACTTTTGAGCTATCAAAATGCTTTGCAGGACCATTATAGGTAAATTGAACATTTCCTAATTGAACCTCGAGAAGCCTAATATCATCCTTCAACTTGTGAACTACATCAGATTCTTGGAAACACTCATTTTCTAATGTCTCCATGCGCCCTTCTTCATGGGAAACACCTTCCATTGTTGGCTTTGTTTTATCAACTTCCCATCTTTTAGATTGCAACTCTCTTTAAACAACATTAAGATCCTTTTATTTTGACCATGAAAACTTCTTCTCTTTTAATTCCTTTTTTAATTGGTTAATTTTAGTCTTCGATTGTTTTTCTCCACTTTCACCACTTCTAACTATTGCTTTTAAATCTACAAATTGATCATCGATATGTTTTTCCTCATCCCCACTAATATTACCTCTTAACACCCCTTGCTATTCCTTTTCATAATCTTCTAACTTCTTTTTCATATCTTTTACTTCAAGCTTTAGATAAGTTGCTCCCTTATCAGCCCTTAGGACAGTAGTATCCCTTTCTTGGATAGATTTTAGAATTTATTGAATACTTTTATGTACCTTTGCAGCTATTTTTATCTGATTTTTTATAGTGTCTTTATCATTAGACTATGTAGATGTTTCTTTTGATAAGCTCATTACAAAACATATCTAACTTTTCAAATAAGAATTTCATGCCTCCACCCAATTGATTCTTTTTTCTGCACTTAGATATGGTTTTTTCTTTTCCTTATCATCCATTTCCAATTGTATTTGTTTCATGGAATTTCTAACTTCAAGAATTCTTGGCTTCATTTATTCAACTCCACTTAGCATCATCTCTCTCTTTCTTTGCTTCTACATTTCCATTGTCCCATTGCACATACTGCACATGCTCCTTCCTCAACTTCTTATGAGCAGGAATAATCTCTTCAGTCAATACATTATCTATCTCATTCACTTTGGTCAAGTTCTTCCCAAGTGTTTTTAGAGAAAATTCCTTTTTCATTACATACTTTCTAGTATGTCCTCTTATTTTTTATTACTAGCATCTCATAGAATTCTCATAAAAAAAAATGGGTTTTTGTTTGATTTGTTACAGATGAAGGGATTAAGCAGATTAGGAATGGCTATGCTTTTCATATTGGTTATTAGAAATAGGACTAAAAAAGGGTTTTGTTAGATAACACACTGTGATTAACTACGCATCGTATGCCAAATTTTATATAAGTGATTAACTAATGGTTATTTTTCTTTCTTTGATATAAGTGAATATTTATTGTAGTTCTTTGAGTTACTGAAAGGATCCTATAATTTTGTTGGAGTTAAAATGACACTAAGAGGGGGGGTGAATCAGAGTCTTAACAGATTTGACCAATTCGCAAAAATTCAAAAACATAGCTCAGATTTGATCTCAATATTACTCTGATTAAAGCATTCATGAGTTGAATGTAATCATTCATAAACAGAATTGAGAAAAGTAATAATCCAACAAAGAATTGAAACAACAACAACATAGTAAAGCAGTGAGAACTCAGATGAACAAAGAGACACAAGATTTTGCCGAGTGGAAAACCCTCCTGGGGTATAAAAACCACTCCTAAAATGCCTTCCAGGCTTAATCCTTAAAACAACTATTCACAATGCCTTATAGGCTATTTTTGAGCACCCACTCAAGGAGCACCAACCCCTAGTTTAGAGATATCTATCTCAAGGAGCACCAACCACTCAAATTATATTTCTGAACAATAATAATATCTTAGAGGATCTCTCTGTTTTCAATTAAGCTCATTACTCTCTATTTTTCTTTTCTATGTAATATCCTAAGAATTCAACAATTGAATCCTTAAAATATTACATAGAAAAGAATATTACAACATATCTCTGCATTTTTTTTTTTAGATTTTTAATATAGAGTATTTCAATACATTTTTGATACAGCCAAAGAACAATATTCACGAATCACAACCAGAAGTTTTTACAATGTTCACAAGTCTGGTTTTTATACAATATTTCAAGTATGTCTGCCATGAAGAAGATCTTCAAAGAATATGAGGTCAAAAGGAAACTGAAACCTCATACTATTTTCAGGAAGAATGAAGCCAAATAGTAAATGTTTGTAGGAATAATGCCTATCCAGAAGGCTGTAAATACTTTGTTACAATATAACAAAGCTTTTCAAAGATCTGACCATGCAAAGAAATGTCTCCAGCCATAAAGAGATTTCCAGACAACAAGATAACGCCCAAGGACTGCCAATAGCTAAAAGAACATACCAAATAAAGATACATGTTTGAGCAGCATTCAAATAAATTCCAGAGATTCAATGCCAAAAATAGGTTGAGCTCTCATTTATACTCAACACCTAAGGAAATGGACATGTAAGTTACATCAGAGAGGCAGATAACAATGGTGGCGGCTAGGGTTTCTTACCCAGCCAAGCGAACTCACAATTTTTTCCCTAAGAACCTTTCTTTTCAATAGACTGAAGTCAACTTGATACACATTGGTCATTGTGACACATGGTTTTTCTTGCCGACGAGTCCATCCATTCTATATATGTCACTATAACTTCAAACCATTGGGGAGACATCTTGTAGATCATTTCATGTCATACCGAAACACCCCGAATTCACACCTGTTCGCCGGGACATCTAGATACTCCTGCCGAAGGAAATTAAATCGCTAGTCATTCCCCTTAGTTATCGCTTTTTCCATGACCCAACAGAATCGGTGAGAAGTCATAACGAAAAAAATTATGTCATGCCGAAGATCTTTATCATTTCCAAGTTGCCAAGACAATACATAGTTGGGGAGACACTATAGAGATTGCACTATGTTTTACTGATACTCCCATCCATCTCGTGTATTGCTGTGATAAGACAAAATCAGTTAGACACTACGGAGTCGCTAAGACCTCCCTCCAAATATCACAAACTCTTACTAATACACATCCATCCACCACCGGTCGGTGTGACATTGCACATTTGTTATGACTTCACACCAAAAGCAATATGTCTGGCCGAAGTGAAACCCCAGATGTGATGTCGGTGAGACCAAAGGACACTCGCCAAGACTTATTCTGATACCACCCATCTCTTGCCGATAGACTTCCACATGCATTAGTCGGTGAGACATAATCCTTTTCGCTATGACCCTTCACCGAAGCCTTAAACTCTTGCCGATATGTTCCCATTCAACCTTCGATCGGTGAAACAAAGAAATTTCGCTATGACCACATACTGATGGTATAACTTAGGCCGATATGATCCTTTTCTGTCGCTGAAACAAAAGAGAAGTCGTGCTGAAAGCTTCCTGAAAGTAAAATCCAATCGACATGACATCAGAAATGTCTTGCCATAGGCAACACAGACATTTCAAAATGGATTGGGGAGACCCTGCCATTCTCACGCCGATATGTGTAAGCTCGAATGAGAAACAACCAAAACCATTAGACAAATGAGATGTCAGAACCAAGGTAACTGTAATGCCTTCAAAAATGTGAGTTCAAAGAATGTAAACAAATGGCTTGTAACATGTGAAATAAACCTGTGGTATGCAAAGAGAACCATCCTGAGACTGATCATCAAAGAGAACTAACTGAAAGAGGTTTTGTCATCAAGGACAAACCATAAACACAACTGAGATCCAACAAATTTTGCAACGTACATGTTAGAAAATGTAGTGTGTTTTTTGTACCATTTCAAGTGAGTGTTAAAAGACCATCATGTGTCTTCAAACTTGCAATTTTCCATACACAAACATAGTATAGTGAAATCATATTCTAATTTACAATGCACACCTACACATGTAAATGTATGAGTATGTTATGAGAAAAAGAGGTTGCAAAAGTTATTGTGTTAGAAAACATAGTGTTGTTAACGCTTTCATAAAAGTGAAAAACAAAAAAAAATCAGGAAGAATTTGTTTATTCAATACATTATCTGTCTCATTCACTTTGGTCTGCTTCTTGTCAAGTGTTTTTAGAGAAGATTCTTTTTTCATTTCATACATTCTACTACATTTGCTTCTAGTTTTGCATGGTATTTTCCCATTGCACATATTGCACTCACTCCTTCCTCAACTTTTCAAGCCTAGGAAGAATCTCTTCAATCAATACATTATCTATATAATTTACTTTGGGGTGCTTCTTGTCACATTCCATACATTCTAGTACTTGCTCCCTTCATTTTTTCATTGCTATTTGCCCCTTCCCCAAAATAATAACAGGTAGGAAAACATAGTAGATTTTTTATTGTCTCTTTTTGTACGTTCAAAGCTAAGTGTTGGAGATTAGGGGGCTAAGTTTCCAATTTGGGTATGAGTTTAGATACGGGTACAGGTAAGGGTATGGCGGTACACTAATTTTATTTTTCCTTCTAGTTTTTATAACATCTAGTGTTTTTCAACCTCTAATTCTAAGATCCTTGAAGCTTTAGATAATTTTCTTCCTCATCAGCCCTTAGGACAAGAAGATCCCTTTCCTAGATAGATTTTTGAATTTCTTGAATACTTTTATATACCTTTGTAGCTTCTTTTTTCCCAACTTTGAGAGTGTATTTATGATTACATAATTCATATGTTTCTTTTAACAAGTTATTTGCAAAATGTGTATACATTTTTAGATAAGACTTTCATGTCTCCACCCAACTGATTCTCTTTTTTTGTACTTATATTTGGTTTTCCCTTTTCCTTAGATCATCCATTTCAAGTATTTTTAGAGAAGATTCATTTTTCATTCCATACATTCTACTACCTACTCCCTTCAATTTTCCATTTCCATTTGCCCCTAACAGCTTGGAATTGTATGTTTTATTACTGTTTTGGTATTGAGGATGTTTTCCACTCCAAGATGCTTCTAATACTTGTTGGAATAATTTTTAATATAAGAATAATTGTAGCTATATCTAAGTGTCATGTTGTCGTTATTTTCATTGTCACAAAATTCTAATAGCAATTCACTATTTTAAATTACTAATATATTTGTGGGGTTTGATCATCATTAAAAATATATTGTTGTTCAATTGTTTGAAGATAAAGGACCTAAGATGCCTAGAACAGAAGTAGCTCCTACTCTATTTTTTGTGTTTTTCACTTTTATGAAAATGTTAACAACATTGTGTTTTCTAACACAATAGTTTTTCCAACCTCCTTTTTCTCATAACATACTCATACGTTTATATGAGTAGGTGTGCATTGTAAATTAGAAGATCATTTCACTATATTGTGTTCGTGTATGGAAAATTGTATGTTTGAAGACACATGATGGTTTTTTAACACTCACTTGAAATGGGACAAAAAAAACACTACATTTTCTAACATGTACGTTACAAAATTATAGAATCATTTTAGTAATTCAAAGAACTACAATCAATGTTGGCTTATATCAAAAAAAGACAAATAACCATTACTTAATCACTTATGTAAAATTTGGCATATGGTGTGTAGTTAATCATAGTGTGTTATCTAGCAAAACCATTTTTTAATCCTATTTCTCATAACCAGTATGAAAAGCATATCCATTCCTGATCTGCTTAATCGCTTCGCCTATGACAAATCAGACAAAAACCCAAAAAAAATTGTTTTGAGAAATCTATGAGATGCTAGTAATAAAAAATAAGAGGACATACTAGAAAGTATGTAATGATAAAGGAATCTACTCTAAAAAGAATTGGAAGAACCTGACCAAAGTGAATGAGATAGATAATGTATTGATTGAAGAGATTCTTTCTGCTCATGAGAAGTTGAGGAAGGAGCATGTGAAGTATGTGCAACAAGAAAATGCCAATGCAGAAGTAGATTAACTCAAAAGGTTTTGTATTGCATATGAATTTGTGCAAGCAAAGAAAGAGAGAGATGATACTATAAGTGGAGTTGAACAAATGAAGCCAACAATTCTTGAAGTAAGCAATTACATGGAACAAATACAATTGGAAATGGATGATAAGGAAAAGGAAAAACTAGATCTAAGTGTAGAAAAAGAGAATCAGTTGGGTGGAGGCATGAAAGTGTTATCTAAAAAGGAAGAAATGTTTTGTAAAGAGCTTGTCAAAAGAAACATCTACATATTCTAATGATAAAGAAACTGTAAAAACTCACCTAAAAATAACTGCAAAGGTACATAAATGTATTTAAGAAATTCCAAACTCTATCCAAGAAAGGGATGTTGATGTCGTAAGGGCTGATGAGGGAGCAACTTATCTAAAGCTTGAAGTAAAAGATATGAAAAAGATGTTAAAAGATTATGAAAAGGAATAGCAAGGGGTGTTAAGAGGTAAGAGTAGTGGGGATGAGGAAAAACACACCAATGATCAATTTGTAGATGTAAAAGCAATAATTGGAAGTGGTGAAAGTAGAACAAAACTATTGAAGACTAAAATTAACCAATTAGAAAAGGAATTAAAAGACAAGAAGAAGTTGTCATGGTCAAAAGAAAAGGAGCTTAACATTTTTTGAAGAGCACTGCAATCTAAAAGACAAGAATTTGAGAAAACAAAGAAAATAATGGAAGGTGTTTCCCATGAAGAAGGGAGCATGGAGACATTAGAAAATGAGTGTTTCCAAGAATTTGATGCAGTTCACAAGTTGAAGGATGATATCAGGCTCCTCAAGGCTCGATTAGGAAATGTTCAATTTACCTATAATGGTCCTACAAGGCATTTTGATAGCTCAAAAGTCAACGGTGTTGTTGCACAATTACAAAAGTTAAATATGCCACAACAATAGTTGCATTGGAGGTTGGTGGAGGAGGGAAGTTGTGTAATGCAGTAGTGGATACGAAACAAACAAGAAAGCTACTACTTCAAATAGGACATCTACAAAGAAGAGTAATGCTTATCCCTTTTGTGGACATCTAAATTTGGACACTTAATTTATCCAAATTTATCCCTTTTCGTCTAAGCATCCCTTTATCCGCATTAATTAATTAATACTGCTATTATTTAATTAATATCTTTAATTATGCCAAATCCTTAAGGTATTTAATCAATAATACCTTATCTCTTTAATCCTCCTTCCATCAATTGAATTAAATAAATATTCCATTTATTTAATTCCCTTAATGTCACATCCTCCATCATTTTTATCTTATCCTAATTCATCTTCTAATCTCATCATTAGGATGTGCACATGCCTAATCCTTGATTAGGATGTGTCACATCCTCCAATTTTGCAAGTTGGCCTCTAATCTCTCTTAGCCACCTAACCTTCCTCTAACCCCTCATCAGCTTGTCTAATCACCCCGTTTAGTCAACTCTTCCCATCCCCCAAGGAATTTTTAATTTCTTTTGTCTTCCCAAAGTCCTTTGAGGAATTTTTAATTCCACTCTCATCTTTCAAGGAATATTAAATTCCTTTTCTCTTCCCCATGTCCTTTATGACATGTGTCCTCAAGTCAACCTTATTAAAGGCTTTCTCCTTTTGGGCAAGGCAATCCACTTCCCCATGTGAATTTTTAATTCACCTTTTAATCCCCCAATGCATTTAAGGAATTTTAAATTCCTTCTCTCATCCCCATAAGGATATTTGAGGAATTTTTAATTCCCCACTTGTCCTCTCACCCACATGGGGACAAGCACCTCCTTTATGAGGAGATCTTGTCCAATCCCAAGGTACTTTGTACCCCCCTCCATGTCATGTACTTCTCTTACACCTCATCTCCACCTCATCTTTCTTAAGCCTCTCCCCATGCCACATGTCAAGATGTGAGGGCTTGTGAGTTCTCAACTCACCTTAGCCCTACATCTTGATATTTGGTTGCTCAATCTTGGGCATCCATCTCTTCTAGGAATTTTCAAAATTCTTATAAATACCCCCTCTTTTCTCTCATTTTAGGAGAGATCATTTTGCTAGCCAAACTCTTGCAATTTTATTTCTCAATCTACACTTAGCCATTTTCATGCTTTCATCCATTTCCATCCATCCTCACATCATCATCTAGTTTGCATATCTTGCCATCCAAGGAGCATACACACCAAAGATCGAAGGTCCAACCAAAGGATCGATTCGAGACAAGGTATAAGGTTCCATTTGTTGCTTTTATCTTGTATTGTTTTCAACTTAGGCTAATCTTGAGGTGTAGGTTGTTTTGGTGTTTATTTGCACTCTTTTGTTTGCTACTCATTTTCTAACGCTTATATTTGACCTATCACACCTTTAAACAAAATCCAAGCCCATACCATTTTTTCAACAACTCAACAATCAACAACCAAATTGGTGAGCAATGGAAATGTAAGGCTAGCACTATCTGTCATTGCATATGAAGATGAAATTGAAGCAACTATGCAATTTGTATTTCGTACTGCATTTGTTTGCAGCAATTTAGATGCTACAAAGGAGATTCCTTGTCATAGAGATATGTGATCTCCAATTGTAACTCTTTAAGGGGACATTTTTCAGCCAAGTGGTCTTCTTACTAGTGGAAGTCACAAGCAAGGAAGTAAATTGTTAAGGTGGATTCATGCACTTTCTGAGGCAGAGACTCAACATGTTATTCATCAAAACATGCTAGAAAGAATTGAAGCAGAAATTGCAACATGGTTTCCATTGGAAAAGAGGATTTCACATTTGAAATCTCATGTAGACCTAAAGTCCGATGATCTTTTTCTTTTTGAAAATAGACATCACCAAAATGAGCACAATACATTCACTTAATTGGTTGATAGAGTGGAAAAAAGCTACAAATGTGCAAGCTCAAAGTGTTAACAAAAGATGAGCATCAAAATATATGTTTTCCTCAATTTGTTGCCCTTCAAAAGGAAATGCAAGATTACAGTTTCATTCTAAATATTAATATTTGCAAAATGTTTGAATTAACATATAAAAGGTAATGCTTTACATAAGAATAAGAGAGCGGTAGCTAGGATTTTCTACCATGGCCCTTGTACTAGGAGAAGGGAGAAGTCTATCAACTTCCATTGCATTTTATAAATGAGGAGATGTTTGGAATCTATGTAGGTTTCATAAAATCATCTATGGAGATCCCACATTGTGTTTTCCAACCCACAATTATTCAGTGTATTTTTTTTACCATCATATTATGAAATTGAAACCCAAAATTTAGTCTACCTAAGAGTTATAAATTTTGAAGGTTCCTTTCATTAAATTCTTAATGTTCAAATAACATAATATTTTCATTACATCCATACTCTCTATGTATAATTAGAAGTTGGAAAACATTGTGTGTTATACAACCTACAACCCGCATACTCTTGCATAGCCCTCTACATGAAATAACCCAATTAGTTAGTCAGAACTCAACTCCATCTGGTTACTTTTATGTATCCCCCACACTACAACTCTACCTTGAACTCTACACCCTTGAGCATTGAACAAGAATTGAGAAGTAAGTCACAACCCTCTTTTGTTTTCCAACTTGCAACTATTATGTGCATTTTTTGTTCCAAACATATGAAGATATTGAAATGCAATGTTTACTCAAACTAAGGGTTGTTATAAAATATGAAGGTGAACTTCAATACAATGTTACAGTCTACAAAATAGAAAGTGCTCATTGAACAAGAATTGAGAAGTGAGTCACAACCCACTGTGTTTTCCAACCTACAACTATTTTGTACATTTTCTATTCTAATCATATGAACATATTGAAATGTCATTTTTACTTAAACAAAGGGTTGTTATGAAATATGAAGGTGAAGTTCAATACATTGTTACAGTCTACAAAATAGAAAGTGCTCATTGAACAAGAATTGAGAAGTAAGTCACAACCCATTGTGTTTTCCAACCTACAACTATTTTGTGCATTTTGTGTTCCAAACATATGAAGATATTGAAATACAATGTTTACTCAAACTAAGGGTTGTTATAAAATATGAAGGTGAACTTCAATGCAATGTTTTGTTACAATCTATAGAATAGAAAGTCCTCATTGAATAAGAATTGAGAAGTGAGTCACAACCCACTATGTTTTCCAACTTGCAACTATTTTGTCCATTTTCTGTTCCAATCATATGAAGATATTGAAATACAATGTTTACTCAAACTAAGGGTTGTTATAAAATATGAAGGTGAACTTCAATACATTTTTTGTTATAGTCTACGGAATAGAAAGTGCTCATTGAATAAGAATTGAGAAGTGAGTCACAACCCACTGTGTTTTCCAACCTGCAACTATTTTGTGCATTTTATGTTCCAAACATATGAAGATATCGAAATGCAATGTTTACTAAAACTAAGAGTTGTTATAAAATATGAAGATGAACTTCAATACATTGTTTTGTTATAGTATGCATAACAGAAAGTGCTCATTGAATAGGAATTGAGAAGTGAGTTACAACCCACTATGCTTTCCAACCTACAACTATTTTGTGCATTTTCTATTCCAAACATATGAAGATATTGAAATGCAATGTTTACTCAAACTAAGGGTTGTTATAAAATATGAAGGTGAACTTCAATACATTGTTTTGTTACAGTCTATAGAACAAAAAGTGCTCATTGAACAAGAATTGAGAAGTGAGTCACAACCCACTGTGTTTTCCAACCTGTAACTATTTTGTGCATTTTTTGTTCCAAACATATGAAGATATTAAAATTCAATGTTACTCAAAATAAGGGCTTTTATAAAATATGAAGGTGAACTTCAATACATTGTTTTGTTATAGTCTACAGAACAAAAAGTGTTCATTGAAAAAGAATTGAGAAGTGAGTCACAAACCACTGTCTTTTCCAACCTGTAACTATTTTGTAAATTTTTTGTTCCAATCATACGAATATATTGAAATGAAATGTTTACTCAAACTAAGGGTTGTTATAAAATATGAAGGTGGACTTCAATACATTGTTACAGTCTACAAAATAAAAAGTGCTCATTGCAGTCAGTCGTTTCACTATCATACGAATTATTTATGTTTATGAATTTATCAAACATCCAAAGATACCATTGAAGACCATAATTGATTAGAATGTATATATGATGAGATTGATAGTATCCCACATTTCTACATACACAACATTTACTGCTATACATGTTTTCATTTGTGTAATAAATAAAGATTGCATGTGGTTACATTTATAAGTAAGTTGACATAAATAATAAAACTTGAGGTGGAATTGCCTACCATTATTTGATGGCATTTGACATTGTTTATAATGAAATTTTACATGGCAACAAAAAGTTTCATATGAAATCTACAAGAACATAGTCTTGTCTTTTTTTAATTAAGAGGGGTATGTTGGAACCTTCAAATTTTGGAAAAATTTGAAGTTGCCATGTCAAAAAATTTAATACAACACTCAGAAACTCAGTTGAAAAAAGCATCCCAAAGAGCACATTTTGAAAAATCATAACTTTGAATCTGGTCATTTTTTATGCAATTCCATATTGCAGGTGTATTCATCTAACATATGTGAGTGTGCACACCATTTTTTATCTTTCTATGGTTTGATTTGAAAAAGTTTCAAAGCGACAAGTTGAAGGGATTTTGAGAAAATCTACTGTCAATATAGTGAAAATTCTGTTAAAATGGTCAACTTTGAGGGTAAATATTAAGTAGATGGATGATGATTATAACGAGCTGATTGGTGCCTTCTATTCTCTACACCAAAGTCTACCTCCATGCCAGTTTTCAGGGCATTTGGACATTGCTTGGTATTTTTTCAAAGCCAAAAACAAAATGATTTTGCACAGTTTTCGCATCTGCATTTCAACAAAATTGTCACAAAGCGTCAAATTGGAGGCTTGATATTTTGAAAACAAAGAAGATTGATGAAAGGCCACTTTTCACACATTCTCATGAATCCAAAATGAACCAATCCCCCATGCCGCAGCTTCACAGGAAGTGATTTGACATTTTTACAAAATTGCAAATAGGTGAGTTTTAGTTAAATTTGACAATGGCAATTTTTCAGAAAATGACAAGTTAGCAAATTTGAACGTGAACAGTTTTTTATTCTTACAAGTTCATACCAAACCATTCTACAAGCACACTCCCCTACCATCAAATATTATACTAGTGAAGTTTCATGCCTTTTGGGGATCATTTGATTAGTTTTCCAAAGCCATTTTGGATGCTACTTGATTTGTTTTGTCACTGTGCAAAATGCCAGAAAATAAAGTCAAGATGTAATTTTGGTTGTGATAGAATAATTGCAAGGAACAAGGTATTGTGGAATTTGATTATTTGGGGTTGTATAAAATCTCTACTAGAATATCATGATCATCTTACACCACATATTGGTTACTTAAAAAAAAAATGAACGATGACAATAAAATTGATATACTATGAAGTTATATGCAGAATTGAGAGTGAAAATTTATACACCTCCACAAAATCCTACTATTCTAAAAAGATACATTGGGGAGGAAATGAATGAATGCATTTTGTGGAAGTACATATCATCTCATATTTCAAAATCAAATTTCATCTGATGAGGTTAGCCAAACAGTGCCAGGTCGTTATGGATCATCCTTGCCCAATTACAAAGAAAGTAGAACTTGGAAATTAACACATGGGTCATGTAAAAGGTAATGTTGTAGTAAATTTATAACCAAATCATGGTTAACTTAGATGTCCCCACCAATATATGCAAAAGCTATGCAGGGCATAAAACTCGAGAGGACTCATACACATTTGTGCACAATCACAGCTTGAAGACTTCCGCGTACCCTTGAAAAAGAAATGTTATGTGTACACTAACTTTGGGAACACATTTTGATTCCACACATATGCCAGAGGAAAATAGACCTGCCTCTAAATTTCACGAATGATTAGCACTATGGGCATCAGAGAACTCGTATTGGTGGTAGACAATGCACCCTACAATTACATGTTATGCTTTGATATTGGCGTTGCAGTGCAAGAGTCTTAAACTTTAAATAAAACATAAGGCTGATGAGGATCATCAAACAGTGAATGCACTCCCTTCTATATGGGGTCGTATTGGGCTTGTTAATTATGCTTGCAAACATGAAGGAGGTTGTGTGTGAAGTATGAGCGACAAAGTTGGAATAAAACCCAGATTGGAGAGAGTTGAGTCATGTATAAGAGAAGTTATTAAATGCAATAACGAGGAAACTAAGCATTGAAACATTGACAAAGTGAAATGTTTGATGAAAAATACTTGATGGACACTTAGTCCCAGGGAATGCAATGATTGCAGATTTTGTGTAATTAAGGATTTGTTGAAAATGACTTAATAAAAGGAATTAGTAGATGCCAAATTTTTCCATACTCGAGCTTTGAAACAGGGTATGAATGTCTAACAAGGCAAGGTGAAAGGAAGGTTTTGTTAACTAAAGATATATTGAGGGGATGCACATGAAATAGATGTTGGAAATAATATGAAACTTGAAAACAATGCAGTTTGTAGGAGACTGCTTGGCGGAATTCATGGAGTCGTTCTTGCTACATACAATTAGGGGTGAAGTACCAATATTGGAAAGTTCTTGAGGCTCCTACTAAGGAATTCAGGATGTAGTTTCCACAAACATATAACTCTGCATGATGTTTTGCCACTTTTCTTGCAAAATCCATATATCTCTTGGGTAACCAATGATTGACGCAGAAGGGTACTAATGCCTTAGAAGCTCTTATCACAGATTGATGGAGGTGATAATGATAGGACAAGAGTTTTCATTCTTGTGTAAAGGATGAAACCATGAATTGCTCCAAATTGACCCTTGGTGTTTTTTGATGAAGATCTCCATTCAAAGGCGCTATTTGTAAAGAAGAATCTATGAGAACAAATATTAAGCAGAAACCCTAAATACATCAGTGAGAGAAATGTGATTGGGGCAAGTTTTTTAAGTCTCATCGATTGTGTTTGTCACGCTGATGGAAATTTCATTGGGGAAACATATACTATCGGGATAGAAGAATAAAGTATTTCTGATAATGATTGTTAGGCCAAAATTTTGAAGGCAGATGTATATATTAAAAAGAATTCTATATGGGTAAAAAATTAAAAAGAGATTTAAATATTGAGATTGTTGGAGTAATAAAGTGAGGACTTATTTAATAAAGGTGAAGGTGAGTAATTTTTTATAAAGTAAAATACTCTCATTGAAATGAGAAGTATTTTAACAAAGGGAGTTAATTATTTTACCCACAAATGCCCAAAGGGAGAAATTTATAAAATATTTACATTGGGGGGTGAAATTATTTTCACCAAAGGAGTTACGAGTGAAAGTAATGGGTAATTATTCAAAGGATTTTTTTTTTTTGGTGAAAATAAATGAAAAATAGGAATTATTATTATTCACAAGAACACAAAGATGAGGATTAAAGATTAAAATATTTAATTAGCCGAAGGAAATTAATTAAACATTTTGTTAAAACGAGAAGAATACTGAAGTGTTGCAATGGAAGAAATATGAACGGTCATAACCCTAAAAGATGTAATGTATATATGCTAAATGAGTTCACATGAAAGAGGATTAGAATTAGAATTAGGAGTTAGAAAAGGGAGAGAATCAGAATAGGGGATGCATATTGTGTATGGACCTTTTTAAGTAAAGCAATGGAGATAATGTTTTAAATTGGTGAAATCCTTTCTTGGTGTTTAGTTGTTGTGATGCAATTATTGATATTTTTATCTTGTTGTCTCCAAATTGAGGTCTTTCAATTATTCAAATCAGTATATCAAGTATATTTCTGATTTATCAAAATGTATTCTCATTTTGTGTGATTTAATCAATTGGTGTCTACAAGTCAGATTTAAATTCTTTTGAATGAATCACAGTGATTTAAGGATTTTTTTTGGATAATTGAAGAACCTAGTAAGGAAATATTCTAGCACAATTTATGCAAGTCATAAATTTAGTGAATTTTTATGCCAATCATAGAACCTCATTCTCAAAGTACCTAGCAACTAGAGTTAAGCCAAAAAAGGGAAACACATATCATTCTTGATTTTGACTCCATTGCCCATGTGGATACAAGGCACTGATGTGTCACACCCCTGAAAATAAAATTCATAAAAGAAAAGTATACATACACTTTTATTTTTCCATGCAGTAGGAGTAAAAGTAACTAGCAAGCTATCATCTATTACATTTATGCCACTATGATAGATCCATCAATTCAATCAATTCATACAACTCTAAATCTGCTTCAACTATATAGGTCCACCCGCCTAGGTCTGGCAGAGCCTAAAGAGAAGAAGGTTCAAATTCATCAATTGGCCTTGTACATTAGCCAAAAACATTGTGAGAGCTTGGCAACCTCTCGTGGTTCAAACCTACATTTTTTAGACCTAATAGTTTGGCGACTCAACTGGGGATTATTTCAAAATATCTGGTTGAATCATATAGATTCATTGAAGAAAGATTCATAATTGGAGAGTTTGAGAAAAAGTGATTCCGTTGGGGATAAAATTAAGAATAATTTCATTTTTCTCACTTTTAAGAAAGTGAGTGGCAACTCTGGTAAAAAGCTTGATGAAGAATGGATAGGAAGTTTGGAACAAAATAATTTTTTGAAAGGAAATAGTCAATAAGAGAGCTGAAAGAATTGAGAAAACAACTACAATTGAACCAACAACTACTACAATGGAAAGTCAAATATGTTCCAAATACACCACAAAATATACCATTTTGCAATAAGATTGAATATACAAATGCAAGTAGGCATTGGACCCCACAAGTGTCTGCTAATACAATTGGAAATCTTCACAATGGAG
Source organism: Sequoia sempervirens (assembly GCA_007258455.2). Taxonomy (NCBI): domain Eukaryota; kingdom Viridiplantae; phylum Streptophyta; class Pinopsida; order Cupressales; family Cupressaceae; genus Sequoia; species Sequoia sempervirens. The sequence goes on from VDFB02082928.1 coordinate 58,625, forward strand.
GCAATGCATATCATGCATAGTAGAATATTTATTCACCATGGCCATCAAAAAAAAAATGCTTATCCAGTCCCTCTTGGACAAAGACTGGTAGGCTATCAAGTTTATCAATATAATTAATGTCAAGTGCAACACAATCCCAACAAACGTAGAAGTGTAAATCAAAATTTGTAGCAAAGTATGTATCAAAATCAACAATCTGTGAAGAAAAATGATGAATGTATACATATTCAAGAAAGAAGCAAAAATCTTTTGGATGTTCTTCTTGACATAAGGAGATATAGAGGAGAATCTGGGAAATCTTTGTTCAGAAGAATGGCAGAAATTTATAGGCAAATACCTATTAATTTCCCACCTAGTAGGTATGAGTTCACTAAGCTGTTCATGAAAGTATATGAGCCCAATTCAATTTATTGGCCTAAATCATGGGTACCAGTAGCTTATGATGAAATAGATGAATGGATTGACATCGTAGATAAGAACAAGTATGAAGACACTATCAATGTTGAATCCAATAGTGGTATCACTAATGTGTATGGAGAAATTAATCAAATAGCACAGCCAATAGAAGACGATACATGTGCAAGTGAAAACAATTCCTATGACAACCTACGTGATGAAGATGAAGATGAAGATACAGAAGGTCTCTCTTGCATAACCGATTGTGACAGTGCATGTTATGAGGGATCTATTGAATATTCAAATGTTGATCTACAATAAAGTGATTCTTGCAGTTCTTATGGAGATCAGGATGAAGAAGAAATTGAAGATGCAAGTTCATGTGACAGTGAACAAATAACACCTCCAGCTGCAGATAAGAACCATGGGGATACTTTTGATGATAAAGAGGTTTGTACACTTGAAAATGGTTTTCATTTTTTTTCAAATTCATTGTATGATTAGAAGATAGAAGAAGATCAGATGATTTTTTGCCAAGGTTTTCCAGAATAGGATTTTCATGTGTTTTCAAATCCACTTTATGATGAAGATGAAACATTCTCAAGTAACCAGAATAATACATCAAATTGTGGAACAAATGACTATGCTAGTAATGTTTTTTATTTTTCATTCTCTGATGATCTTGAGCCTCTTTTTGATGATGAAAAAAGTGAAGAATATTATTGTAATGATATGCATATAGAGGCATGTTCACTCAATAGTGAACAAATTTCAGATTTGCTGGCAATAGAGTATTAGAAATCCATATGCAAGAAAGATTGAGAAAATTCATCCCCAACATTAATTGGATCGAATGTGCAAAATGATGACTATATGGGTCAAGAATTCTTCTCATTGCTAATTAGTGATATAGAGGAAGTAGAAAATTCTTCAAATCTGATTATTCCAAAAGATATTGATGTGATAGAATTTTTAGACTTACAAGATAAGTGTATACATCTAAAAATGGTCATGGTTAATCAAGCTTGTTAATTAATTAAATATGAATTATTTAATTAATCTTCTAAAGTCATCTACATGTAAATAAATTTAATTATTTATTTATATCATTCACTTTTATAATTCTTCTACCTTAATTAAATAAATAAACTTTATTTAATTATTACCATCTTCCATCTTCCTCTTAATTAAATTAAATAAATTTTATATTAATTATCATATTATTCTAAATTTGAATATTTGGATTCAAATAATGAAATATTCCTCCAAACACTTTCTTCATCTCACAATTAAATTAAATATTACAAATATTTAATTTAACTCTTTTTTCTCATTTCATGCATAATTAAATATTTTAAATATTTAATTACCTTCCATTTTCATCTCTCACACATAATTAAATATTAAATATTTAATTATGGAAACTTCTAAATCCATTGTCACATGTAATTAAATAAATTTATTTATTTAATTATGGGATTTATCTTCAACTACAAAACAAACTCATAACTAAAGATGACAAACGGAAAGTTGCCTCTATTTTTGAGTGAAAAGTTTTGTGGGAAGGAAACATCTTCCATTATTCTCTCAACCTTCCATCATTTTCTCAACTTCTAGAATCTCTCACCATTCATCTTGACAAGCTTGATTTCAACCATTGATCACATCAGCCAATCAGAATCTTTTGAAAACTCTATAAATACCCCTGTGAATCCAAGCATTAGTTACACACACATACACAAGCATTAGATACAGGCGATTTTCATTTTAGCATCATTTATTATCAGTTTTAGTATTCATAATTTCATAGTTTTACATTCTATCAATCATGTTTAGTTTAAGCATGTTAATCATATCTTAGCATAGTATGCATTCATCTTTAATCTCGTTCTTTAGGAAGACTGTTTGTTGAGCCTAACACGTGATCTAAGAGCAAGCTAGAATCAACAAAAACACTGGAGATAGAGGATGATAGGATGACATCAAGGACAAAAGACTGAGTTTGCATTCCTTTTATTTGATCTTCTTTTTTGATATAATGTCTTATTGGTGTGTTTGATTTATTGTTTTTAATCTACACTTGATACACTTAAAATCGATCACATTTTCTGGCACCCACCATGGGGCATTTGCCCCGTTTTTGACATCTACTTGTAGGTTTTTTGATAGGATTTCGCATTCTAGAATTCAGTTTTCCAAAAAAAATTGCATTTTAGCGCATCTGTGGGTTTCCTTAGTGCATCTAGGGCTTCTTTCAGCACTTCTGTAGGTCTTTCGATGCATCCAAGAACTGTTTCAATGCATCTAACAATTTCTTTAGCACATCTAGGGAACAAAAAAGTGCATCCATTTAGCTCACTTCATTTAAAATTGCCTAATTTTTTTTTTTGCATTCTTAGATTAGTGCATTTAGGATTTCTTTTAGCACATTTAAGGTTTTTTGCAGCACTTATGATGTCTATTTTAGCACATTAACTATTTGTTTTAGTGCATATGTATGATCTTTTAGCACATGCAAGTTGTAACTAAACAAGGTTCTGAGTTCGATGCCTTCCGCAAACAAGACCTTTTCTGGCTTAAAAAGAAGCAACCCTAGGGTAGACACAACAATTTAAAATGAACCAATCCTAGGATAGACATGGAATTTAAAAAGAAGCAATCCTAGGGTAGTCACCACACATTGATTTTGCGGTTAAAATGAATCCCATGCTTGTTGTGAAGCAATATCTTCACATAGATTAAATCATTATCATTTGGGCTCTAAAAAGAACACTATTTGCTTTGTTTGCGGCAATAGGTCTATGCTCTCCCCTTAACTGGGTGATCAGAATACTAGACTTTCTTGTTCAATTTTTGTAATTTTAATTCTTTATTACATCCTTTAGAAGCCCTGATCTTGTGGGAAAAAGTACTCACCCAAGAGGAACGACCCAAGTGGGTTCAAACCAAAGCCAGGTTATTCCACCCCACTATAAAATTTAAAGCAAATATGGAGAAACCCACTTTTTCTGGTAGTGTGCAAGATAACCATCCCCAAAGCCTTTGTTCTAAAGGTTGGGAGGTCTCTTGAGGGAGTTTATTATTTTCGCACTGAATGGAAACTCTTACTAAGAACCTAGTGTAATAGCCAACCGTGTTAGTTTCCGAACATCCTAATAATCATAATGCAAGGGGAGGGAAGAATCTGCCCTAAAAAACTCACCATATAACTGCCAAGGACCGTTTGCTTAGGGGATCTGGTATCCACTTCTGTCACTCTGAGTATACGCTGGGAAAAGAAAAAAACATGGGCGCCCCTTCGAGGGTGACATGATTGTGTGAGTCGACATAGTTCTAAGATGTGGGCTATGGTTATTATGATGACCTACTTGAGTACTAAGAGTGATTCTGCATGAATTGTCTATTATGTGCAAAACATGTGAAAACACTTTTTGAAAACATTTTTGAACATACACTTGATGTTTAGTATAGGGCTTAAAAAAAACTATTTTTAAAGTGTTTGTTGTGTTTTCAATCACATTAATTCAAATAAAAGATCATCCAAAATGAACATGCAAAATTTCACCTGAAACTACTCAAAACTGTTCAAAAAACTACCTTGGAAAACTGTTTTAGCGCATCTAGGGTATATCTTAGCGCATATGAGGTATATTCTGGTGCATCCACTAGTTAGTTCAGCGCATTTAGAGCCTGTTTTCGTGCATTGAGTGTTTTAGCGCATAGGCTGAATATTCTGTAAACAGTTTTTGGTCACTATCAAAACATTTTTTTTGTAGTGCATCTGAGGTCTGTTGTAGTGCATTTGACTATTTATCTAGCGCATATGCCTATTTCTACAACACATATAGGGCATAAAGTAGCGCATCTGTCACTTTCTATAATTTTTTACTTTTGACATATCTGAGTTTGTAACATCTTGACATTTCTCCCGTCCTTAGAGAGTGGAAATCAACTAGATTTGTTAGGAAATCAATTGCCAATAGGATCAAGAAACCCAATAAACATTTAGGTTACAAGAAAACCTTGAAACGAAGAGAGTTTTTGTATAAAAGTTGAAACGTCTTGCTCCATTACCATGAGTTTCTCCATAGGTACCAAGATTTTGTTAGGGTATTTACTGACGAGTATGTTGTAGAGCCTTTATATTCCTGACCCTTTTTCCAAAGAAGAGCTCTATCACAATGACACAATCACAATCAACCTCTCAACTTCGATTATCTACCACAACCTTCCATTGAATATCCAACACATCCCAGTCAAATCCTTCAATGAGTTTAATTAGGCTATTTGATATACTTATCATTATTCAAAAACATGGATCAAATCTTAAAAGTGCACCTTTCAAACAAATTTCTGATTATTGATTCAACTTCCCCAACAGGATTCTAACATCCTTCATCATTGGAAGCCACAATCAAGAATTAGGAACATCTTTGATCATATCATAATATTTTCATCATATCGGATCAAAAGATCATCATTTTTGCACTTATCAAATTGTGATCTAAGTCTACAAGAACATTTCGAAATCATATGCCTATTTTTACAAGATCTCAATAGAATAAGCTGAAAGAGGATATTCAACAAGAAGATCATACAAAAAAAAATCAAGAAGAAGGTGAGAGTAGTAATCCCGTTTATAGTGTAAGTCATAATCCCCTTTTCAACAACATGGATAACAGAGAAGAAAATCCATTTCCTTACAACAAATACAAGGATGTGAGCAAAACTCTTGTAGATAGTGATGATGAACGAGATGAAGAACATCACCTTAGAGAGGCCAAGCAAGATCCCAAATTTCACAAAGCCTTAGAAAATATTTTAGAGCATAACAAAGAGAAATATTTCCTGTATTTGGCTGACAAAGGAGCTAAATTGCCTCATGATTTTGATACTAAGAACTTAAAGAGAAGTCTTGATGTAACACCCTTGTCTGATCTTAGTGTCTTGTCTCAATAGATTAAAGCTCAATAAGGAAAAATTAAAGACATGCAAGGGGGAACCACAACAAAGACATATGCTCTTGATGACATATGTCCTTATCCTTTTGACTGACGTCTCAACATGATCCCATTTCCCAAACATTGTGAAGTTCTAAAGTTTGATCGTTATAATGGGAAATCGGATCCAATCAATCATATTAGAGACTTCCAAAATATGACTTTAGAGTTTTCCCATGAGGACACATACTTGATGCATTTGTTTCCTAGGAGTCTTGGAGGCCAATCTATGGAATGGCTATCAAAAATGACACCGCCTGTCAAGACATTTGAGGAATTTATTAATGAGTTCATATCCAATATTCCTACAACATACAACATCAAATAACCATGATTGATCTCTGCAAGGCTAAACAGAAACCTAGTGAACCATTCATTACATTTCTTCAGAGATGGAGAAGATTGTTCGCTATATACCCACGTCATGTTCTTGAAAAGGAAAAGATCACCACTTTCATAAAAAACTTAGATCAAGAGATGAGCTATCATCTTAATCTTCATTGTCCTCCCTCTTTTTAGAAATTGATTCAAAATGCCATCACCATTGAAGGTGCCTTAATCTAGAGAGAGATAATAAAACTTGATAAGGACAATCCTAGATCTTCAAATCACCACAACAACGACGACAAATCTAAGTTTTGGACTCACAAAAAAAATGTGGTGAATGATGGTGTTGTAGATGCAAATCATGTCTCGACTAAGCCATTTGTTCTTAGTACTCAAAGTGCTCCTCACTATAATAACTATAACAACGTCAATTCGGCCACAAATCAAGGAAACAATCCTCCTCCTCCAAGGAACAATGTGAATCAAACTTCTACTCCCAGTCAAGGGAATTCCAACAATCAAGGTTACCATGGGAACAACAATAACAATGCTTTAGACATGAATCCACAAGGATCTTCATTCTTCTCCAATAGAAGAACTTTTACTCCATTGGGTCAATCTTTAAAATTTGCCTTTAAAGAGTTGATGGCAAAGAACATTATCACCTTACTGCCTCAACGAAATTTTCAACCTAGTGTGAAGCCTCCATCATGGAATGATGCATACTATTATGATTATCATAGGTGCAAGGGACACAAAATGAATAATTTTCAAGACTTGAAGAATGTAGTCCAAGATTTGATAGAAAATGGCACCATCACAATAGGACACCAACAAAAAAATGAAGATCATCAAGCATTTAAAGACCCTCTTCCAAACTATGAAAAAGGGGAATCTTCTTCATCAAACAACAAAGGAAAGAATGTAAACTATGTATATGAGACTACCATTCTTAACATTTATGTAGTTCACAATCAAATTCATGATAAACAAGACATTGTACCAGCTAATTTGAAAGTTTGTCAATCCCAAGCTATGGTGGGACACTCCACCGCACCTCATTTCCTATCATTTACTGAAAACGATGATGCATCACTCACCCATTTGCATAATGCTCCACTTCATATCGAGGTTTTGATCCATAAATGTCTAGTCAAACGTGTTCTAATAGATGGAGGATCTAGTTTAAATATATGCTCTTTAAATTTTATACATGCATTGGGATATCCAAAAGAAGAAATTGATTCCAGTAACAAGAGTACTATGAAGGCATATGATCAAGAGGAACGTTCATCTAAAGGATCAGTTATTTTACCAATCCAAGTTGGCTCTATGGTGAAGGATGTGGTTTTCCAAGCCCTTGTGATGCCTTATAATATTCTCCTTGGAAGACCTTAGATACATGAAATGCAAGAAGTGTCCTCTAAATACCATCAATTCTTGAAATTCCCTCATGATGGAGTTGAAATCACCATCCCTAGAAAAAGTGAAGCACTACATACTCAAGTATGTGTTGATCCTGAATCTTCAAAAACATCCACTTCATCCATTGCAATATCAAATTCTAAGGTCCAAATCCATGATTTGGGAAATGGAGAATACCATTTGGAAAATTTGCTAGTCAAAGATATTGTAAATGTTGTTGAGAAGGGTCAGAGTTCTAATAATGATGTTGAGACAAGTACAGAAGGAATACAAAAAGATGATTGTGCTGAGATTGAAACCACTTGGGATCTTGATGATACACCTACCTGTTCCATATCTACTACCACTCAATCTTTTCATATCACTGATAATCCACTATTTGATCAAAATATCTATGATAACCCACTCTTTGATCATGATCCCACTGAGGATATCCAAACATCATCCTTCCATTCCACCTACCCTGGACTAGGGTATGAATATCCTCTTGTGGCCTCTACAAATCCATCTTTCCAAGTCACTAAGGATGTACAAGCTTCCTTTCATGTTAGTCCTATTGAAAAGGATAGTCTCAAAAATTTTGTTGATGACATCACTAATCCTTCCATCTCACCTACATCCATCCACCTTATAGACATGGATCAACAAGTATCATTCAAATAAAATATAAAGGAGGTAATTCAAGAATCAAAGGTCAAAGTGCCTTTTTCAAAGGGAGATCTAAAATCAAAAGAAAGCTTGCAAAGAAAGAAAGATCAAGAAAATTCCCTTAGCCAATATAAAAAGCTATTGGACAAATCAAAAAAAAAGAAAGATCCATACAAGTCCACTAGCCAAAATCAAAATCTATCAGACAAATAAAAAATAAAAGCAAGCAAAATTTGATCTCCAAACATGCCTCTCCCTCAAAAATCACTAGGGGCATCTATCAAGAAAGAAAATCAGAGAAATAATTTGTTGATATAAGGTCTTCATCCACCTCATTATCACTCATACCATATAGTCCTTTCCACCCATCCATGTTCACATACCATCATATCATTACACCTCCATTGGTGATGTCTTTCGATGTGTCTTTGATGACGACCCCTTCACATACTATAACTCATTCGTTGCTCAAGCTCCTTTTTGACTAACACCTAATGGACCACGTACTGTGCACATTAGGGATCCTATCCTAGCCTCTTCCATTTGCTACATTTACCATCCTTCATACTTGCCACTCGTACTCCTCATTTCGATTAGGTCCTTTCATCCAGCACGATCATCCACATAGGAGAGTGGCATCGTCAAGGTGGTCTATGGATCTAGAATTTATCAATTCTATATCTAGCTTCGGAGTGCACAAAAAATTCTTGAAGAAATACAAAAAAATAGAAAAATCCTTGAAGAAATACAAAAAATCAGAAAAAAGTCCTAAAAAAACCCATAAAAATTAGAAAAAGTCCTAAAAAAAATCCATTAAAAAAAAGAAAAAATACAAAAAAATCATCATAGGGTGAAAACCTAGCAATAGGCAGTCTATTAACAAGAAAAATACAAAAAAATAAAAAAGAAATTAGAAAAATACAATAAAGACAGATAGTGAAAATCTGGGAAACAGATGCTATTTGTAGCTCTCCATCTATTAGTTCATGTTCTGCAATTAGCTTCTCAGCCTTCATTTCATGTATCTTTTCACCATAATCTTAGGGCCATAACAATATCATATGGTCATCATTTTCCTAGAGCGATAACGTCTTACCATGGCTTGATCATTGTACATATTCATTTTAGCAAGTTGTGCCAATACAAGGGGCAAATGTTGACAATACTGGGGGCAACCAACTTTCAGGTTTTACCAAAATAGCTAGACAATGACAAATTCCAATCAAATGAACAAACAATCAAATCACATGAACAACTATCCAATCATTGATCCATATCACAGTTTTCCGCAAGTACCATATCATAACACATTTCTGGATGATCTAAAATCTGAATAATGTTTGGAATAGCAATATTATATTTTGAACAATGGTTGTTTGATTTTCGATATCATCCCTTTGGAGCACACTTGATGATGTACTGAACTAGAGTGGTGAGGAAAGAGAATTATTTTTCTTTGTCTGTTGTCTTGAGGTTAACTATCAATCTGGTGCAAATATGTCACAAGACATGATTTCCAAAGTGTATCATTGATGACAGTTCCACATTTGCATCAGAAAGTGGTTAATCTTTGTTATTTTATGCAAGAAATGCTTAGGTCATCTTGGTTCAATTATACCTCAATGCTTGTGTTCACTTGCTATATCAAAAATCATGAAAGTTGTACTCAGGTCATCATTGGTGCTAATTTCCCCTCTGATGATTGTACATACTTCCAACATTGTAAAATGCTCTATGATGATTCAAGAAAGCTAACAAAGGTCTCAACAAATGGTTGGTTTCATTTAGTTGCATTTCATTTAGATCATTGTACATATCTACATACTGGATTTACATAAGAGTTTTGAAAGGCTGATCAAAAACATCAACGGTTGTCATGTCTCTTTGGACTATTTGTGGAGGACATTCGGACATTTGTTTCATTTTCATATTTCATCTTCATCATCATTTCATTAATCATTATCATTTCATCTAGGTCATGTACATATCATATAGTTTATCATTCATTCTCATATCATTTCGATCTTTTATCATTTTTTTATCCATCATTATGCATTATCAAGTCATTTATCATTTTTTTTCATATCATATAATTTCATTGCATACCATTGATCATTCTCATTTTATATCATCTTCATTTTATTGCATATCATTTAGATCCTTTATCATTTCATAACATTCATTTATCCATTAGGTATTTCATATCACTTTCATTTTCATGTTTTATCTTTGTGTCATCATTTCATAATATATTTCATTTCACTTATCATTTCATCTCATTATTATTTATCGTTATCATTTCATATAATTTCATCAACATTTCATTACATATCACTTCTAATCTTATCATACATCTCATTATTATTTATCATTATCATTTCATCATCATTTCATTACATTTATCATCTTATCATACATCTCATTATTATTAATCATGTTCATTTCATCCCATTATTTATCATTTGTCACATTACATTCATATCGTATCTTTAATCATCTATCATTTTCACATCATTTATATATCATGTCATTTTTCACATAAAATTTTACCCATTTCACATATCATTTCAAATATTTTCTTAATTCATATACATGCTACACATTCATGATACATTTTCATAAACACAACATACATTTTCCATCACATCATCATTATTCATCACATTTGAAAAATCCAAAAACAAACATTCCATGCATACATTACTTTTTCACATCATTTTTCATAAACATATCAAATATCCCATTGCATATTTTCATAATCACATCATAAGTCATCCACCTACATGACATCATTAGTACGTGTAGACACACAAAATTAGCATTATGCATAGTCATCCGCTCATTGAATAAATCAAACACAACAAATCAATTCGCTAGGAAAGTTAGGTCTTTAGTCCTAGAGTTATGCATTTAAATAAATCAAAGGCTCACATCATCCTTTAATTAAATAAATCGAACTTTATTTAATTAAAATCCCAAATCATATTTCATCATTTTCTGATTTAAATAAATCAAATATCAAAGTCCTAAAAGTCAATCTCACCTAATCATCATTAAACTAACATAATCATCATCTATTTAATCTAACCATGATTAAATGCTAATCTCACCCACTTGCATTCTCTAGATTTAGCCACTTGCACAAATAAAACAATTTATTGATTTATTTAAACCCTCATTTTCACTCAACATGACAAGTTGATTTGTCCCTCCAACATTGCATTTATTGCTCTTTTTCTTGTCCCCCTCTCTAAATTTATTGCAAAATTTGAATTCAAATTCTCCCTCTCATGGGCACTCTTCCCAAATATTGCACATGCATCAACCACTCACCACTTGACAAGTGTCTTCCTCTCATTTGTCCAATCTTAGTTCCACATCCTCCATGTTTGGCACTCTTAGCATTTGAAAATCCTTAAATAGAGGCTTCATCCTCAAGCAAATCCTCCATCATCTCCACAACTTGATGCAAGGTCATTCTCTTTGAGAACTGATCTTGTCCATTTATCATCTCCATATCCATAGCAATTTCATCACTAGCTTATCAATCAAGGATTGGGAAAGGGCTTCTTTCCATAGAAGCACCAATCCACTATGGGATAGGATTAATGTCATGTTTTTATATGCTTTTATTTGGTTTCCATTGTTTCATTTATGGCATGATTAACATGGCTTATTATTCCATAGGGATGTTGAAATGTTGCTTTATTTTAAACTAACCATTTGTAGATCTCAGCAACCATAGTACGCATCACAACTCACCATCATATCATGAACCATCCTGCATCACAAGTTAGGCATTAAATTATCAAAGGAATCACAAATCCATATCATAATATATACAAACAAATGCATATCCATATCATCACCACATCAAAAATGCACATCATTAAAACTCATCGCCACTGCATATCATCGCTCATCAAAAATACATACAAATTTCCAATGTCCAATGAAACTGAAAAGTATAGAGAGATACATGAGATATGATAAAAAACAATGTACATGCTCCAAAAATGATATACATGTGTGAAGTACATCAATTATACTACATCAATACAAATCACATCTCATGGCTGACTAGTAGAGCCTCTTGATGGAGCTAGTCTAGAAGATAGTGGCCTACCACTACCCCCTGCGTTAGGATCCTGTCGAGGCCCTGTGACCCCTCTACTGTGTGTCATAGTCTGTGATATGCTCCTAGATTTTTTGTGGGACCGAGGGTAAGGCTCTCTATAGTTGAGAGGGCATAACTCATATATAATCTGATAATGCTCAGCCTCCCTGGCAATCTCGAATCCCTCTACAATGGCCTCTCACAAAAATGCACTCTCAATAGTGCCCATGAGTCCCTGAACAACACCCTCTGCTTCTACTACCCTTCATCTGAAGGAATATCTCTTTGCTATTAACTGGGCCACCTATGGGTCTGGGGCAGGAGGACGTTCTGGTGCATGTGCATGTGCCTATGCCTACACAAGATGTGCCTGTAACTGCACTGCCAAACTCTGAGCCTAAGCCAACTAGCTCTGCAATTATGCTTGTTGCCCCTGAAGCATTTGTACCTAGGACTACAGAGTATCTATATGTGCCTACTACACTGTAGAAGAGACCCTGATCACTATCTACCATCCAATATCAGACCTCGACCTTCGCATGATCTGTGCACTACCTAAGATATCTTTCCTCTGCCTCGCTGGCCTCTGCTCATCCCCTCTGCCATCTTCGTTGTCATCCCCACCACCATCATCTGAGCTCTCCTCATCTCCACTCTCCACCTCATCTCCACTATCCTCCTCCTCATCACCTCCACCCACCACCTACTCTCCCCTTGCCACATCCTCTTGTCTCCTACCCCCTGGCTAATGTGCCATCAAAATGGGTGTCAACTCATCTAGACATGTAAAATGAGGGAATGGGTGTGTGTAAAAATAAGAAAAGTACTCATCTGACATCCCTGCATCAGTAATATCTGGCCTATAAACCCATACCTCAGGTTGTAAACTAGTATACTCTATATACGCCACCTGATATGAAATGCATGGCCCCCATCTAGTATCATCCTTGTGCCGCCCATAGTGCGCAATGCCCTGAGGCATCCCCTATGTATAGCCATACTATCTTTGTACTCTTAATGCCAAAAATCTCTCTATAATGAATGGGGTTTGACCTATCAAATACCAAGGCATACATACAAATGGCATCTCCAGATGATCAATATCCCACGCATCACAATTCGTGTATGGCCTCCATATAACTAAATCTATATCATCAAAAATCCATCGCCAGTACTCCAACTTTCCCAACTTGGGTTGGACAAGTGCACTAGAATATGCATACACATATGGCCTACCTAGTGGCCTAGCTCTAGGACAAAGTGGTTTCGTAATAGCTATATGCTCCCATGCCCAAATCTAGAGTAGGGTAACACCACACGACAAATTGGACGATCCTCTATATACTACCTGATGCAAGTCATGATATAAATGAGCTAACATGAAGCTCCCCTAGGCATATCTCCACTACTAACCTATCATCAGCTTAAGGATCCTCCCCCACCCAACTGATAATCCCTTTGACCGACGGTCCGGACAAAGGAAACCTCCAATGAATGCACCTAAAATGGCAGGTAAGGCCAGATATCCCTTCAAATCTGCCCATGGCACCTAGTACCCTGCTATCTAAGCATCCCCAAACACCCTCCTAAGTGCATTTGTACCACCTAGCTCCTTGTGGTCATAAACCACAAGAGCACCTACCACTGGAATCCCCAAAATCTTGTATATGTCCTTAGGGGTCACGCTCATCTCACCCATCAGAAAATGAAAGGTATTATGCTCTGAATGCCACCTCTCTACTAGTGCGGTCAACAGTCCTTTGTTGACCCGAATCGGTGGCATAGATAATAAAGGTACCAACCCACATCCCACTATCAACTATACATCTGCCGATGTCAGATCTCGTATTCGATCCCAACCTACCGAGAAGCGCTCTCTGATCTGGAGGTTTTTGAAAACCTCCTATTTTTGGTCATCACAAGGACAATCAATCAAACTCATATCAACGTGATCTATCTACTTCACATCATACAAATCGATCAGACTCATATCTATCTATCAGTGACCCATATAAGTGAATCATATTAGTGACCCATATTAGTGACCCATATCAATGAACCATATCAATGAACCATATCAAGTGACTCACATCAGTGACCCATTTCAGTGACCCATATCAAGTGACCCATATCAATGAACCATATCACTGACCCATATCAAGTGACTCATATCAAGTGACCTATATCAGTGACCCATATCAAGTGAACCATATCAAGTGCTCTATCTAGGTGACTCATATCATGAAATCAATGCTAAATCTATATGTTTGAATATCAAATCAATCTACTCTATCATCATTTACTATTTGTTTTCTTTTTCAGGAAATCAAATTTATCAACAATCAAATCATTTTCCTATTACTTCAGTCCCGAATACAAATATGTTTTCAATTACATCATCTACTATTTGTTTTTTATCGCAGAAATCAAATTTATTAGAAGTCATATCAATCATCTACTCTTTGTTTTCTAAAACAAAGTTATCGGACAAATCCATCAATCATTCTACTCTTTGTTTTCTATTTTCGGGAAGCAAAGTTATCAATTCATCATCATATTTTCTATCATTTCTATCCATATCAACATGATGACAAGACAATTTATCTATCTATTAACTAAAGAAGCAATATACATCATCATTTTCATCAAACAATGCATTCTACCTAAATTTCCTGAATGTGCTAATCTGTTACCTCAATGTGCTAAAACCCCAAATGCCCTGAAGTTTCCCCCTAATGAGCTAAAACCCCCTATGCGCCATTCTGTGTCTTCAAAGCACTAATTCATTTCCTCTATGCGCTACTTCCCTATATGCGTTAAAAGCCCTAAGCGTATGCTCCATTTCATCCACTTGAAGCACTGAAACCCTACATGCGCTATTTCATTTCCTATATGTGCTAAACTCCCAATTTCCTATAGGCATCCTAAATGCGCTATTCTGCATATCACATGCTCTAAACTGCCTCTTCCCTAAAAGCGCTATTATACATCCTATATGTGCTAAAAGAAACTTCGAAAGTGCTAAACTCCTACTCTATGAGCTAAAACGGGATGTTCAACCCTAAATCCGCGCTAAAATGCATCAAAATTCAATTAAAATCACAATTTTTCAACACAAAGAGGGTTGAATCGACTCACGGTGGTCCATACACATTTGGTCTCTGGTATCGGCAAGCCCGCTTGAATCTATGTTAGTGGTATGGAATATCCATCTCGCCAAGTTAGCATCAGAGCACAAAATCACTAAAGTCAAAAGGTGAAAATGACTTCCCTTTTTACTCCTTTTACCTTTTAAAGGTCAAACAAGGTGGCTTTTTGTCGCACTTTATTTTTATTTTTTCTCCTTTTCTCAAACTCTGACCTTGTTTTTCAAACTGTTGCATCTTTTAATTAATTATCGGGAGCTAAATCACTGTATCCCTCTCATCATCTGAATTTCATCAACTCAACACTTGTCTCATCATCAGTGATTTACCTCTTGAGGGGCCATCATCAATATCAGCCGCATTTCTAAATCAGAAACATATCAGATTCAAATCAAAAGGCATATCAAACACTTTTTTTAACCAGGGGAAAAATCAAACGCAGCAAAGGCAGGAATATTTTCTTTGAAGCAATTGTTTCACACATCACTTCAAAGAGGGGGAAAATGTATACATCTAAAAATGGTCATGGTTAATCAAGCTTGTTAATTAATTAAATATGAATTATTTAATTAATCTTCTAAAGTCATCTACATATAAATAAATTTAATTATTTATTTATATTGTTCACTTTTATAATTCTTCTACCTTAATTAAATAAATAAACTTTATTTAATTATTACCATCTTCCATCTTCCTCTTAATTAAATTAAATAAATTTTATAATTTATTTATATTAATTATCATATTATTCTAAATTTGAATATTTGAATTCAAATAATGGAATATTCCTCCAAACACTTTCTTCATCTCACAGTTAAAATAAATATTACAAATATTTAATTTAACACCTTTTTCTCATTTCATGCATAATTAAATATTTTAAATATTAAATTACCTTCCATTTTCATCTCTCACACATAATTAAATATTTAATATTTAATTATGGAAACTTCTAAATCCATTGTCACATGTAAATAAATAAATTTATTTATTTAATTATGGGATTTATCTTCAACTACAAAAAAAACTCATAACTAAAGATGACAAACGACAAGTTTCCTTTATTTTTGAGTGAAAGGTTTTGTGGGAAGGAAACATCTTCCATTATTCTTCCAACCTTCCATCTTTTTCTCAACTTCTAGAATCTCTCACCATTCATCTTGACAAGCTTGATTTCAACCGTTGATCACATCATCCAATTAGAATCTTTCGAAAACTCTATAAATACCCCTATGAATCTAAGCATTGGTTACACATGCATTAGATATAGGTGATTTGCATTTTAGCATCATTTATTATCAGTTTTAGTATTCATAATTTCATAGTTTTACATTCTATCAATCATGTTTATTTTAAGCATGTTAATCATATCTTAGCATAGTATGCATTCATCTTTAATCTCGTTCTCTAGGAAGACTGTTTGTTGAGCCTAGCACGCGATCTAAGAGCAAGCTGGAATCAACAAAAACACTGGAGATAGAGGACGATAGGACGACATCAAGGACAAAAGACTAAGTTTGCATTCCTTTTATTTGATCTTTTGTTTTGATATAATGTCTTATTAGTGTGTTTGATTTATTGTTTTTAATCTACACTTGATACACTTAAAATCAATCACACAATAAGCATTCAAATGATGAATTTTCAATACATCTCAGAGATCATTTTATAATACATCGTAGTGAACAGAACAATAAGAAAAGTTGCATTGAAGGTGAATACACTTTGTATGGCAAGGATGAAAGGGATTTATCCCATGATGATGGAAAATATGAACTACAAAGTGGAGAAAAGAACATAAGTCAAGCTGAACATAATGATCTTCTGAAGGTTTTCAATGATAGTGGCAGGGTTGATTGCATGAGTGTTCTTAAAAAGGATTTGATGAAAAAAAATAGAGCAAGGTGTTTGACAAGGGAAAATAGGGGCAATTCTTTTTGGTGGCCTCGTGCCATCAACCATGGTGTGGTTTTTCAAAAAATCATATCAATTCATGACAAGAAAAGGTTTAAACCTGTTGTTCAATGGATAAAATGTTTGGTCTGATCTCCTAGAGACCTAAATTCTTGCTATGCCCACAAGGGGCATACATCCCCAGATGGAGCAATTGTTGGAACCTTCAAATTTTGGAAAATTTTGAAGGTTCCATGCCAAAAATTTTAATACAGCACACAAAAACTCAGTTGAAAAAAGCAACCCAAATAGCACATTTTGAAAAACCATAACTTTGAATCTGGTCATTTTCATGCAATTCCATCTTGCAGGTGTATTCATCTAACATATGTGAGTGTGCATGCCAATTTTCAGCTTCATACGGTCTAATTTGACAAAGTTTCAAAGTGACAAGTTTAAGGGCTTTTGAGAAAATTTGTTGTCAGTATAGTGAAAATTCTGTTAAAATGGTCAACTTTGAGGGTAAATATTAAGCAGATGGATGATGATCATAACAAACTGATTGGCGCCTTCGATTCTCTACACCAAATTCTACCTCCATGCTAGTTTTCAGGGTGTTTGGACATCGTTTGGTATTTTTCCAAAACAAAAAACAAAATGATTTTGCACAGTTTTCGCATCTACATTTCAACAAAATTGTCACAAAAGGTCAAATTGGAGGCTTGATATTTTGAAAACAAAGAAGATTGATTAAAGGCCACTTTTCACACATGCTCATGAATCCAAAATGAACCAATCCCCCATGTCACAACTTCACAAGAAGCGATTTGACATTTTTACAAAATTACAAATTAGTGAGTTTCAATTAAATTTGGCAATGACAATTTTTCAGAAAATGACAAGTTAGCAATTTTGAACGTGAACAATTTTTTATTCTTACAAGTTCATACCAAACCATTCTACAAGCACACTCCCCTACCATCAAATATTATACTAGTGAAGTTTCATGCCTTTTGGGGATCATTTGATTAGTTTTCCAAAGCCATTTTGGAGGCTACTTGATTTGTTTTGTCACTGTGCAAAATGCCAGAAAATAAAGTCAAGATATAATTTTGGTTGTGATAAAATAATTGCAAGGAACATGGTATTGTGGAATTCGATTATTTGGGGTTGTATAAAAAATCTGCTTGAATATTGTGATCGTCTTACACCACATATTGGTTACTACAAAAAAAAAAAAGGAAGGATGACAATAAAGTTGATATACTATGAAGTTATATGCAGAATTGAGAGGGAAAATTTATACACCTCCATAGAATTCTACTATTCTAAAAAGATACATTGGGGAGGAAATGAATGAATGCATT
This sequence comes from Sequoia sempervirens, assembly GCA_007258455.2. Lineage (NCBI taxonomy): Eukaryota > Viridiplantae > Streptophyta > Pinopsida > Cupressales > Cupressaceae > Sequoia > Sequoia sempervirens. Next base: position 76,944 of record VDFB02082928.1, read on the forward strand.
CTGTGGAAGTACATATCATCTCATATTTCAAAATCAAATTTCATCTGATGAGGTTAGCCAAATAGTGCCAGGTCGTTATGGATCATCCTTTCCCAATTGCAAAGAGAGTAGAACTTGGAAATTAACACATGGGTCATGTAAAAGGTAATATTGCAATAAATCTAGAACCAAATCAAGGCTAACTTTGATGTCCCCACCAATATATGCAAAAGCTATGCAGGGCATAAAACCCAGGAGGAATCACACACATTTGTGCACAATCAAAGCTTGAAAACTTTCGCGTACCCTTGATAAAGAAATGTTATGTGTACAATGACTTTGGGAACACATTTTGATTCCACACATATGCCAGAGGAAAATAGACCTGGCTCTATATTTCACGAATGACGAGCATTGTGGGCATGAGAGAACCTGCATTAGTGGTAGACAATGCACCCTCCAATTACACGTTACACTTTGATATTGGCGTTGCAGTGCAGGAGTTTTCAACCTTAAATAAAACATAAGGATGATGAGGATTGTCAAGCAATGAATGCACTCCCTGTTGTATGGGATTGTATTGGGCCTGTTAATTATGCTTGCAAACATGAAGGAGGTTGTGTGCGAAGTATGAGTGATGGAGTTGGAATAAAACCCATATTAGAAAGACCTGAATCATGTATAAGAGGAGTTATTAAATGCAATAACGAGGAAACTAAGCAGTGAAACATTGACAAAGTGAAATAGGGTATGAACGTCTAACAATGCAAGGTGAAAGGAAGGTTTTGTTAACTAAAGATATGTTGAGGGGATGCACATGAAATAGATGTTGGAAATAATATGAAACTTGAAAACAATGCAGTTCGTAGGAGACTGCTTGGAAAAATTCATGGAGTCATTCTTGCTATAGACAATTAGGGGTGAAGTACCAATATTGGAAAGTTTTTGAGGCTCCTGTTAAGTAATTCAGGATGTAGTTTCCACAAACATATAACTCTGCATGATGTTTTGCCACTTCTCTTGCAAAATTTGTATATCTCCTGGGTAACAAACAATTGACGCAGAAGGGTAATGATGCCTTAGAAGCTCTTATTGAAGATTGATTGAGGTGATAATGATAGGATGAGAGTTTGAATTCTTGTGGAAAGCATGGAACCGTGGATTGCTCCAAGTTGACCCTTGATGTTTTCTGATGAAGATCTCCATTCAAAGGTGCTATTTGTAAAGAAGAATCTATGAGAACGAATATTAAGCAGAAACCCTAAATACATCAGTGAGAGAAATGTGATTGGGGCAAGTTTTTTAAGTCTCACCAACTGTGTTTGTCACATGGATGGAAATTTCATCGGGGAAACATATACTATCGAGATAGAAGAATAAAGTCTTCCCGATAATGATTGTCAGGTCGAAAGTTTGAGGGCGGATGTAAATATTAAAAAGAATTCTATATGAGTAAAAAATTAAAGAGATTTAAGTATTGAGATTGTTGGAGTAATAAAGTGAGGACTTATTTAATAAAGGTGAAGGTGAGTATTATTTATAAAGTAAAATACTCTCATTGAAATGAGAAGTGTTTTACAAAGGGAGTTAATTATTTTACCCACAAATTTCTAAAGGGAGAAATTTATTAAATATTTACATTGGGGGGTGAAATTATTTTCACCAAAGGAGTTACGAGTGAAAGTAATGGGTAATTATTCAAAGGAGATTTTTTTTTGGTGAAAATAAATGCAAAAGAGGAAATATTATTATTCACAAGAACACAAAGAAGGGGATTAAAAATTAAAATATTTAATTCTTCGAAGGAAATTAATTAAATATTTTGTTAAAATGAGAAGAATACTGAAGTGTTGCAATGGAAGAGATATGAAGGGTCATAACCCTAAAAGATGTAATGTATATATGTCAGATGAGTTCACATGAAAGAGGATTAGAATTAGAATTAGGAGTTAGAAAAGGGAGAGAATAAGAATAGGGGATGCATATAGTGTACAGACCTTTTTAAGCAAAGCAATGGAGATAATGTTTTAAATTGGTGAAATCCTTTCTTGGTGTTCAGTTGTTGTGATGTAATTACTGATATTTTTATCTTATTGTCTCCAAATTGAGGTCTTTTAATTATTTAAATTAGTATATCAAGTATATTTCTGATTTATCAAAATGTATTCTCATTTTGTGTGATTTAATCAATTGGTGTATGCAAGTCAGATTTAAATTCTTTTGAATGAATCACAGTGATTTAAGGATTTATTTTGGATAATTGAAGAAGAACCTTGTAAGGAAATATTCCAACACAATTTATGCAAGTCATAAATTTAGTGAAGTTTTATGCCATTCATAGAACCTCATTCTCAATGTTCCTAGCAACTAGAGTTAAGCCAAAAAAGGGAAACACATATCATTCTTGATTTTGACTCCATTTCCCATGTGGATACAAGGCACTGATGTGTCACACCCCAGAAAATAAAATTCATAAAAGCAAAGTATACATACATTTTTATTTTTTCATGCAGTAGGAGTAAAAGTAACTAGCAAGCTATCATCTATTACATTTATGCCATTGTGATAGATCCATCAATTCAATCAAGTCATACAACTCTAAATCTGCTTCAACCATATTGGTGCACCCACCTAGGTCTGGCAGAGCCTAAAGAGAAGAAGGTTCAAATTCATCATTTGGCCTTGTACGTTAGGAAAAAACATTGTGAGAGCTTGACAACCTCGCGTGGTTCAAACCTATGTTTTTGAGACCTAACAGGGTAAATGCTTTTGGCCCGAAGCTATGAACGGATGAGATCACAAATAGGGGACCTCATTCCCAATATAAATTGTCAAAAATTACACCCCAATGGGATTTGAACCTTGATGGAAAGATTAAAAATACAACTTAACAATCACACCATGTCATTATTGGAAGAAGACAATAGTCTTCAAACATACCAAAATAATGTAATTCCACACCATAATTATTCAATAATTACATGATCAAAGGAAAAATGAAAAATGACCACTCTCAACCTCTCTCATCCTCTCCTACACTACCTTTTATGTGCAATTGAGGAGAAGCTCAGATAAAATCTTATAGGCTTCTTTGGGTCCTTGGCACTGATGGTGGGGTGATTCCACTTGCACGAATCCTCGCTATTGTATCTGTAACAAGAGGGTTCTGAGAAGCCTCTGCTTTGACCGTTGCACTTTCAGCACCTTCAGCCTATAGCAAGCCCATCAATATAAATGACTACGTTCAACAATTAACGTATGGATATAAGGAAAAGGAAAAATCAGATCTAAATGGAAAGAAAGAGAATCAATTGGGTGGAGAGATGAAAGTCTTATCTAAAAACGCAGACAAATTTTGCAACAAATTTTTCTAAAGAAACATCTTCATTTTCTAATCAGAAAGACACTCTAAAAGCCGAGCAAAAAGTGATTGCAACAACACAAAAAATTTCAAGATATTGAAAACTCTATCCAAGAAATGTCAGCAATAAGGTCAAGGCATGATTTTTCTGCTTGCTTGACAAAAATTAAGAAATTACAATCTCATTGTCCTATTACATTAATGTAGGAGGATGACAAGATTCGTATTTCTTAAAATTTCTACCCAGGAAAATGATCTCCTCCCTAGTCACCCTTTCTTCTTTGTTGCAATACCGCGGCACATTTTCCTATCCCAAAAAATTTTCTTTGCTTTGACCATAGCACTTTCAACACCTTCAGCCTACAACAAACCCATCAATATAAATGACTACGTTCAACAATTAATGTATGGATAGAAACAAATATAAGTTACTATGATATATATAGAATGAAATCATTTATATGTAGTTGTGGAGGGAAAATACAATTGGAAATAGATGAGAAGGAAAAGGAAAAATTAGATCTAAGTGCAAAAAAAGAGAATCAGTTGGGTGGAGAGATAAAAGTCTTATTTGAAAATGTAGACAATTTTTGTAAAAAAAAATTCCAAAGAAACATTTGCATTGTGGTGGAACCTTAAATTTTCATCATTTTATTGTGCATTGTGGTGGAACCTTAGAATGCTTGGAAAAGGTCATGGGTGTGTGATAATTTATGAGGTTTTGATAAGAAGTAATGTTTTGGATAATGTGAGTCTTTGTATTGCAAGGAATTATAGAGATAGTCTGTATATATGTCAGAGTTAATGAATCGATGTATTACTGGTCATTTCATATTTGACTCCATTTACCCAATTGATGAGGCACTAGCTTGTTTACCAACGATTCTTGCAATTAAATGAATAAACAATGTACCTAGCCATGGATTTTACAATCAGAATAATACTTATTAAAAAAAATTCAATTTTGAAATGTATGTTTGAAGTACACCCACATTCCTAGCAATTTAGACATTAATTCGCTTAAAGACCTGCCAAATCTTTAGTGAATTTAGTGTGGTTGCCTCAAATAGGGATGAATATGTATTGAATTTTTCTTGAGAAGTTGACATACCAAATGAACACAATAATGAATACCCTCCTTGGTCTTATAGAGCCTAAAGTGTAGGAATAGAGACCTCAAGATTCTCTATTTGTCATGTTGGCCACTAACCTCTAGTAATTTTTGAACATAAAGGTTGGATAACTTTTAGAAAGTTCCAAGGTGAGCTGGAAAAAACACCAACACATTGTCTAATCAGAAAGACACTCTAAAACCTAAGCAAAAACAAACTTCAACGACACATAAAATTATTCGAGATATTGAAAAATCTATCCAAGAAATATCACCAATAAGGTCAAGGCTCGAATTTTTTGCTTCTTTGCTATAAATTGAGAAATTGAGAAATTTTCAGGTTAGTATCCAATTTGGATTTGATGCAAAGGCAATGGTGGGTTATCGTACTTAGGAGGCACAACTTCTCTCAAATATGGCTCATCAAACAAACTTTCAACCCAAAAAGGCTTGTTTCTAGGTTCCAAAGGCCAAAATAAGGAACTTATAATCCCATTAACACAACCACAGACAAGATGACTTAGACATGCTCAAAATACTCACATAAAACCCTCAAAATAGTCACCATGCTTGGTGGAGACAAAATTCATCCAACTCAGCACTCAAACCTACTAGGCCTAGCCAACGCTGTCAAGAGGAAATTCAAGTTTTAATGGCCTAAAATACTTCCAAAAAGGCTCAAAATCTGGATTTAGACTTCCCAATGGTACCCACACACATCACCAAAAGCATTGGATAAGATTCAAAAGGAAACTAGGGTTCCTAGAACAATACGGATTGCTCCAAAAGGCCTAAAAAGGTCTGAGAACAGAAACTTCAAACTACCTAGGCTCTCCCCTTCACCCCAAATCCTTAACTTAGAATCCTATAGGCTAATTACATCTGTCAACAACATCTCCAAGTATCACCAAGACAATTTTTTCAAGACTCAAGCAAAAACCCGCTTTTTTGCTTGTGAATCAGGCTTGCCACAGAGATGTCAAGCCAAAAACTTTGCACCATTTCCTCCAATGAGCCTACCATTCTCCAAAACATTGAAGACATAATAGTATAGAACTAAATCTTCCATCCCACCAAGAATGAGCAAATATAACATGTGGGAATGGAAGAAATCCACATATTTCTCTCGAAACTCTAATTTTAAGGGTTTTCAAACCACCCGGTAGTAAAATTGGAATAACTTCCTTATTTCCCAATGAAATCTCACAACTATAGGTTCAAAATGAAGCTGATCCAATTCCCTATCCAACCATTACATTCTTGCAGTATAAAACTAAGTCTAGAAGCCATACCAAGCACAGGAACAACAAACTTTGCTCAAAAAATTAAGAAAAAATAGCAAACTCTTTATTGAACGTCTTATTTTCTCCATCAACAGCCTTGCACCAGCCAAGAGAGGCATATTTAAAGTCTCCCAACCTTCCTCCAATGTCCACTAACTACATTTTGAAAGGATGGACGTTGGAAAACAACTAATTCATGTGTTTACCTCCAATTGCCTAGTTAAGGCAATTTATGCAATCTCCTACCAAGTCGACCACCAAGGGCCTTCAAAATGTGTCAAAGGCATTTAAAACCTTTTCAAAGAACAAGGTGACTCTCCTCAGGTGTCTAGATATAGCAAGGCATTTTTCTTTCTTAATTTTCCAAGGTGTACTAGACTTACAAACGGAGGATGGAGACCTTTTTTATACAAAGGAGTTGGTCACCAAGACCCAAAATCCAACAAGAAACCTAGGAGACCTGTGAAAAACATTTGAAATGGTCCTTAGGACCTTATTCCCATACCAAAACAAGAAACAAAAAAACTCACAAAACATACTAAGTCCATTGGACCCCTAGGTGCTCCTGCACCAGGATTGGAAAATATGTGTCATCCTAGTACATTGATGTATTGGAAATAGATTATAAGGAAAAGGAAAAATTAGATCTAAGTGCAAAAAGAGAGTCAAATCTTTGCTACCCAGTCGAGGCACATTTCCTATGCCAAATGGACACTAGCCTGCTCACACCCACCACTTCCTTTTTCACCCTTTCCCTGTAATGGAAGGAATATTAATGTCACATCAAATTCAAATGCGTGCAACCAATTCATTCAAAATATGAAAATACACATTCAAAAGAAGATTTCAAAACTACCCTTTCTTCCACTTTCTTCCTTTGAAGGAGCCAGGGACAATGTATTTTCCAACAATGCAAATAATGTGAACTTTTTTTTTGTTACAATCAGATGAAGATAGTGAAATTTCATGTTTACTATACCAAAAATTTGTTCCAAAATTTGAAGGTGGACTTCATTACATTCTTGGTGCATAGGAAACAAAAATTTTCACAAGGAAATATCTGGCAGGGAACAGTGTGTTTTCCAACACTACAAATAATGTGAGCATTTTTTTATTGCAATCACATGAAGATAGTGAAATGCCATTTTTTACCCTACCAAAGAGTTATTCCAAAATTTGAAGGTGGACTTCATTACATTCTTGGTGTGTAGGAAAAAAAAACACATCATAAGGAAATAACTAATAGGGGACAATGTGTTTTCCAACACTACAAATAATGTGAGCATTTCTTTTGTTGCAATCAGATGAAGATAGTGAAATGTCATTTTTATTGTTACAAATAGAATTTAACACCATTATTCATTTGAAAGTATCTATGATGAGAAAAATAGTTTCCACATATATACATACACAACATTTAAATTGCTATACTTTATTGAATGTACCATGTATGCAATTAGTCCATTCAATACCATTGACTACTATATTAAAAATTATTGAGCTCAAACAATTTGAATGTCAACTTTTTTTCTTTCATTTATAAGCAAGCTACCATAAACAATAATACTTTAGATGGCATCACCTACTAGTATATTTGATATTAAAATAAATTGAATACACAACCTATATACACACAACCAAATGATGTACTAATTGAGCTATTATATCTACCCTCCCATCCTCCACATCACTAGTACTTCATTCACACCCTCCTCATCCTTAGGGTCACCATCTGCAGCCTCTTCCTCTTCATCGTGGACTGCGGCACATGAGCATGATCATCTTCCTGATTCTTGACCTGAACCGAAGGAACGATATACTGTCAAAATCAGCATATTCATAACAGAAATGAAAATTTCTGAATGAAATTGTAAAGCATTTTGACTGAGGCATTGGAAGGAAATAGTAATTAGAAGTTCATAATCAATTATCAAACACTTCATTGCCTCAGCCTTCAGTATTCTCCTAAAATGAGGGGACCTCCTCTGTACAACCTTTCTGGCCTCCTAGTTAAAACATTCCCACTTTCCAGTCAACATCATAACTATTTGTTAGAGATTAAATTAAACATTTGAATGCATCTTGTAATTAGAAGATCTTACCCATACGTTTGTTGAACATGACCATACCAATGGAAATGCACCACTACACACCCTACCAGGTGTTTCAGCCACCTCAACAACATTTTTCATTGTACGAAGCACTTTCCCTTTTAAAGTACGCATCTGTAGTTGGCTGTAATATGTAAAAAAGTTGCAAGTGTTACAGACAGTTAAAGTTCCAAAATTTATTGCACCATCTATTATAAGAAAGCATATATTTTTTCAATCATAAGAAAAAAAATTTGAAGGTGGACTTCATTACATTCTTGGTGTGTAGGAAACAAAAACAAATCATAAAGAAATAACTAACAGGGGACATTGTGTTTTCCAACACTGTAAATAATGTGAATTTCTTTTGTTGCAATCAGATGAAGATAGTGAAATTTCATTTTTACTATTACAAATAGCATTTAACACCATTATTCATTTGAAAGTATCCATGATGAGAAAAATAGTTTCCCACGTATATATATACACAACATTAATTGTTATACTGTATTGAATACCATATATGCAATTAGTCTATTCAATACCATTGACTGCTATATTAAAAATTGTTGACCTCAAACGATTTAAATGCCAACCTTTTTCTTTCATTTATAAGCAAGCTACAATAAACAATGAGACTTCAGGTGGCATTGCCTACCAGTATATTTGATATTAACATAAATTGAATGCACTTAATATACACATTGTTGGGAAAATGTGTCTCAACCTTGCAATTATATACAATTTATTTTTGATAGGATGTATATTGGTATGTGGCGATTGATCATGCAATTATTGTACACTCGTAGCAAGACGTGGGGTTCAGAGCATCACCCCAATTTTCTTTTTTGTTGACACATCAAGGTTTTCCCACTGACACGTCAAGGTCTTTTCCCGCTGACACGTCAAGGTTTTTTCCATTAACACATCAAATGAAAAATGATCTTGTAAAACCCTAATTCTAGAAGGTTGCAAAAAGCTTGTTATAAGTGGTTGGGATGTATGTAGATAAGTGTGTATTCTAAGAGTCTAATAGTCGTCGTGTTGTCTCTTGATTATTGTAATCTTTTGATTTCTCAATAATATATTGAGCGGCTTTTAGAGTGTGGGGTTTTTCTCTTGAAATGGTTTTCCCTACGTAAATCTTTGTGTTGTGGTATGTATGATATTTGTGTTTATTTATGTTTAAGTTTTTGTAACTATTAAAGATCTGTAAAGTTTTGCATTTTTCTCCTCTCAGCATTAGTGTAGGACGTTTTTCCACTACCTTAACTTCCTTACAAGTGGTATCAAAGCTTGATCACCTTTGGTTTCAGTTATGGGTTGTTGGGTTTTTTGAACTAATCTCTATTTGAGTGTGAGCTTGTGTAAAAGACATTTTATGATCTTGTTACTTGAATTTTTAGATGGAAAGTTCATCAAGAAGAATAGAGGTGGAGAAATTTTTTGGAAATAATTTTTATATGTGGAAGCTAAAGATGGAGTATTTTTTGATAGATCAAGATCTATGGGTTGTCGTTGATGAGAATGTTTCAAGGCTTGCAGATCCTACTCAAGCTACTCAATATGATGTTATGGACCGTAAAGCCAAGGGTCTAATAAAATTATGCTTGGAAGACTATTTTAATCAATTTCGATGAAGAGAGCTCTACACAAAAACTATGGAAGAAGCTTGGTGAGATGAATCAAGACAAATCTTTAGTGAACAAGATTTTCTTGAGGAAGAATTTGTATTCCTTGAGAATGGAAGAGGCTGGGTGAATCACAGACCACCTAGAAGCATTCAATATGTTGGTGGCTCATTTGGCATCAGTTGGTGTCAAAATGGATGAGGAGGAGAAATGTCAAATCTTGCTTTGTTCTTTGCCTGATTTGTGGTATTCTCTTGTTATGGTTATTAGGAGTACTTTTGTTATATTGAAGACTAAAAATGTGTTGGGTTCTTTTCTTTATGAAGAGATGAGGAGGAAGATATCCATCACTTCCAAGGAGACCCTAAATGTTCGTGGAAGACCTAAGGAGAAAGGAAATAGGAATTAGAAACATGACAAATCCAAGTCCAAGGGAGATCTAAATCTCCTAGAAAGTCCAAAGTTATTTGTTGGGACTGTGATAAGCCTAGACATGTTCATAAGGAATGCAAAGAAGAAAAGAATAAGAAAAAGAAGAAATTTGATTCTGATTCTAAGTTCGAGAAGGAATATGGTGATGCATTCATTGCATCTTTGGCAACTCGTACAAGTAATGATGCATGGTTAATTGACTCGAGTGCATCTTTTTATATGACTTTTAATAGAGATTGGTTTTGTGAATATGAAGAATTTGATGGAGGTAAGGTGTACTTGGGTGATGATTCTCATTTAGACATTGATGGCAGTGGTAAAGTTAAAATCAAGTTTCTTAATGGTAAAATAAAAAGGATTAATGGTGTGTTGCATATCCTTGGATTAGCACAAAATTTGTTATCTATGAGAAAACTAATAGATGTAGGTGTGCAAGTAGTGTTTATGATGTTGTTGGCCTTGTCATTGCACCAAAAGATTGACCTGTCAATGCCCGATACAAGCTTCAGTTAAGATCTGCAGGAGGCGATTAGACCATGTCACAAACCCAAGTGTTGTGCTGCGAGGAAGACCAAGGGACACACCATCTTGCAACAATCCC
>VDFB02082930.1:0-62962 GCA_007258455.2 Sequoia sempervirens
TAATGGCTCTTCCCTTCACTTAACATCAATAAGAATGCTTGCAAGAAGACTCTAGATTGTCTAAACAATGACCTAACATGAATGTGCAACTTATTTTGGCAATATTCAATGCATGTATGTGACTGAAACTACTTGCAATATGCAGCTACAACAACTAGTAATTATGACAAACACTTTGGATGCAACCCAAGATGGCATTTATGCACTTACAACCAAGTGGCATTAATACAAACACTTGGTATGCAAAATTATAACATTATTTATGCCAAAAGAGAACCTACAACCAATTGACATTTTGTCAAAGAATTGGCATGCATACTATTAAGCTGAGTACAAATGATACAGAATTGCTCAATGACAACTACAAATGACCAGCAAATTAGTATCTCTTATTACAACACAGTGATCCAATACAATGCTCATCAATAAGCCAAGACTCTTGGCATTTGCATTGATTACAAAATATGATGATTGCTGGTAAAGAAATATGCACCTACAGCTGCAACTCTAAACTTTCCCATATGCAATAATGTAGGCATCTTTTTCAAAATCTGCAAACAAACTACACTTCAAGCATGGATTAGTGTTATGCAAACTCTACTAAAATGCCTCTATGAAATACCTTAGAAATGCTTCCAAATGCAGCAAATGATATTAAAAAGACCAAAGCATTATGAAAACAAAACCAAATTACCTATTCCATAGTTGGATTGGTGTCACATGTGCTAGTGACCCTTTCCCAATCCTTGATCAAAGCTCAAATTGAAAATGCTATGAAGATGGTGGAGTGATAATAAGCAAGATCAAATCTCAAATGAAGAGAGTAACCTTGCATGAAATTGTGAAGATTGTGAAGATTCTGAAGGATTTGCTTGAGGATGATGCACCTATTTAAAGATTTTCAAAATGCCAAATGTTGAAGAGGGACCAATGTGGGATCAAAAACAAGCCAATGAATTGAGGACACTTGTCATCATGTGATTAGTTAATGTGTGTGCAAGATTTGGGAAGAGTGCCCAAGAGGGGGAAATTTTGAATTCAAATTTGCAATTAATTTTGAGAGGGGGACAAGAAAGAAGAGCAATAAATGCCCTGTTTGACTTGTCATGTTGAGAGAAAATGATGGTTTTAATAAATCAATAAAATTGATTTATTGTGCAAGTGGCTAGGTCTAGATAATGCAAGTGGGATGTGATTAGCATTAGATTAGGATTAGATGAAGATTATGCTGATTTAATGCTGATTAGGTTATTTGACTTTTTGGACTTTGATAACTGATTTATTTAAATCAGAAAAGGATGGAAAATGATTTAAGATTTGATTTAAATGGCTTTTTGATTTATTTAATTAAATGGATAATGCAGGATGAAGGTTGAATGATAAGGATTTATTTGATAAATGAACTTATTTAATGAATGGATGAAAGTGATGAATTTGCCTAATGTAAGAGCTAATTTGACCGAATCTGATCGAATGCATAATGTGAATTTTGCATGTCTACATTTTTCCCCTCTTTGAAGCAATGTACTTGTTGCGTTGGTTCAAAGAATAAACCACCGTGAATCAAATTAAAAAAATTCAGATTTTTCTATGCCCCAAATGAAAGAAGCGGCGAATTCTAAGTGGTTATTGCCCCTCGAGATCGACAAAGATTCGGATGGAGGGCTTCCATCTCACATAAAGAGGTTCAAAATGGATGGTTATGGATGACCATGCAAATGAGATGATTTTAAGATGCTTAGAATAACTAATCTATATTATCCTAAACAACTTAAATAATGATATGATATGAGATAGATGAGATTGATGATGTGATATGATGTGATTATGCAACGGATGATTTATGAAATGCTTAGACTAACAGATCTATATTATGATGATGATGCAAATGCAATGCATGTGAAATGATCGATATTTCCTATTATGTATGATATGAATGATATGTGGTATGCAGACAGTTTATTGATGGTTTGCAGATGCAGGATGGATGCATGATGGATGCGTGATGGATGCATGATGGATGCATGATGTTAGTGCGGAAATGAGATGATGACAAGAGGATCCAACAATTCCATGATTGGTCGAGACTTTATTAGCGATGATGATGATAGATGAAGATAGATGGATGATTTGCTTATCAAGGATTGGGATTTTCAAAGGGTCACTTACTTTATTTTTGATAACACGCCTAAGTACGATGCATCAAGGTATAAAGGACCAGGATGGCGTTGTACTTAGTGTGATGGACTTTGACTCGACAAAAAGATAGGAGGAATCTTGTTCACACTTGACATACGGATACCTTGCTAGGATGCACTTTAGAAGTCTCAAACATCTCGGACCAAAACATGGAAAGGTATAACCAATCAATGCAATAGTCAACAAGCTATCTGAAACCTCCTCCATACATATCTAACAAAGCAAGTATTCGCCAAGTTATTTTACAAGAACGTCCAACAAGCACAGCAAACAAAAGAATGATGATCGTTGCCCCATTCCTATCTCTCTAAATCCTTCGTTCGGATATCATCGAGAGGTCCTTGGAATGAGCGCAATAAGATAAATCAAAAGAAAAGATCAAGTACGCAAACAAGCCAATGTTCTTCATACCTCTATCCAAAGGAATGTGTTTCAAAAGATGGGAGCCAAAACTCATTGCCAAAAGATAATGTCCATTGTCGGAACGGATCCTAGGACATGTTAATGACACGTCGTTTTGTTTACCCAAAGTGGTTGATTTGATAAAAGTGCCCATTGTCGGAACGGATCCTAGGAAATGCTTTGTATCAAATGATGATGAAATTGATTTATGATTTACATGCCATTGATAAGAAAAGATTTGACCAACTTGCTTGCCGACAGACCTATACTTGAGATTTTGACAGTTTAGGTTTTCACGTTTGACTGCTAGACTTGTTTCGGACTGTTTTACCAAAGGTTGAGGGTGATGACGATTTATTATGGATGATTGATTATTGCGAGTGTAAGCGAGATGAGGTGGATGGATTTTTTCAAATATTTGGATGTTTTTGGAATTTTGCAATGTTTTGAGGCTATTTTTGGTAATTTTTTGAGGTTTTACAAATGTTTTGATTTTCGATTTTCCAATGTTTTTGGGATTTTCTGAGATTTTGACCAAGAGACTAACCTAAAGACCTATCCTAGGGGCCTCGGGGGCTTATCGATAGATTAGCCTTGCCTACGTTATACACGCAGAGACCACGTAGTTCGACTGACTTAATTTGATCGACATGCATGAAGATATACATGATGAAATGTCGGGCTTTATTACATCTAACTCCTATAAAGAGACCTAAATGTCTCTGGGATGATCAAAGATCAACCTTGGCCTACGCTCACAAGCTCGACCACGAAGTTCGACAAGATCTAATTCGCTTTTGGACTTTGGAAATGTTTTGAATGTTTTTGGATTTTTGGATTTTCTCGATGTTTTTGATTTTCTGATTTTGAGGACTTTAAGATCATACACCTAATCCGCATCCGACAGAACTGCCTCGGCCACATGCACAGACTACTCCGATAAAGGCGACAAACCGACCTTGGAGAATGGGGCCGAGTACTAGGAGAGGACCGATACGAGCAATGACCGCTATGGTGCAGATGTCAAATGGATGGGTGATGGATGGATATATGGAATGCGATGGATGATGTAAAAAAAGTCATAAAGATCCTAGTAGATGGAAAGTACTTATTTACCTAAGGCATCCATTTTCCAAGTTTTCACCAAGATACTTGTCCAAAGTGCCACTAAAGTGGTTTTCACCAGAGGACGATTTTTCTCTTTACTTTTTTTAATCCTTTTTCCTATTTTTTTGGATTTTTTTCTTTTTGATTTTTTTTTTGTCACCAAGACTTGTTTGCCGTGTTTTCACGCTGAGGTAACCATTTTTCGTGGACTTTTTTCTCATTTTTTTGATTTTTGGTTCTATACCTTGAAAGATTTAGGCATAAAACTTTTTGAAATGGGAGCTATTCATGGCCCTTTCAGAGGTTCCCCTTCGGGTGTTGATAGCTGATATGCCCCTGATTTGTAGCTTGCTGTGACAATGAAAGGCCCTAACCAATTGGGTTCGAACTTTCCTTTGCTGCTGGGGTTTGGGACATTCTTCTGATTTTCTTTTAAGACTAATTCTCCAACTTGGAAAGTTCTACTTCTGATTTTCTTGTTGTAGCTCCTTTTCAGTCTATTCTGATACACTTGCAGATGGTTTAAAGCATCCAAACGTCGCTCGTCCAATAGTTCCAGCTCATTCAGTCTTGAAACTCGATACTCCTCGTCCGTGATGAGGTTTTGCAATGATACTCTGAGGGATGGTAACTCGATCTCAATGGGCAAGATGGCCTCTGATCCGTAGACCAAGGAAAATGGTGTGGCACCGGGTAAAAGGATGTCGGTCGGTGAAGCCCAAAGCAAGGTGATTTGCCAGAATGCCACCACCACCGCTGGCCATTGACCGCTTTCTTAAGGATTTTGCATGGTCTTGTTTGTAGCTTTCGCTTGGCCATTGCCTTGGGGATAGTATGGGGTGGAGAAGCGATGTTGGATTTTGAATTTCTCGCATAAGTCACGGACCTCCTGATTTTTGAATGGTGTCCCATTATCCGGTGGATAATAGCCCGCGGAACACCAAGAAGCGCATATGAGATAGTTCAGATGAACTTTGAGATCTCGCCTCGTTATGTGGTAGGTCATAGGTATGGCTTCAACCCACTTGGTGAAGTACTCAGCTGCTATAATGAATTTGTGGCCGCCGGATGAGGGTGTGATTTTCCAATGAGATCGGTGTCCCCAATCGTGTGAAAAGGGCCATGGTGTGATGATTGATGAAGCTCGAGCCCAGCATGGATAGTCTCCTGCATTGCTGACAATCAGACACTTCTGATCTATTCCATGTGCCTCTCTGTCCATGGTAGGCCAGTAATATCCACTCCTCAGCAATTTCTTAGACAAGGTCATGCCACTCGAATGAGAACCACAGATGCCATTGTGCACCTCAGTTAGGGCAGTCGAAGCCTCCTCAGGGTTAAGACATCTTAGTAAGGTTCCTTCTATGCTTCTACGATAAAGGGTTTCTCCTAAAATGACAAAACGAGATGCTTTCTTGATAAAGATTCGTCTAAGGCTTGAACGCAAATCGGCGGGAATGATACCTATCCTAAGGTATGTGTAAATGTCTTGGTACCACTGATCATTTGGACCAACGATTTCGCACACAAATTCTGACTCTGGTACCTTGAATGCTGGTACGAGAAGCTGTTCTACCAAGAAGTCGTATTTCGGAACATTTTGAGGGATCTCTAAGAGTGATCCAATAGTTGCCATTGCGTCTGCTGCCCTGTTGTTGGTTCTTGGTACTTGCTCAAATGTGATGTCAACAAAATATTCCTTGAGATTTTCCACTAGCCTTTTGTATGGAGTTAGCTTATCATCCTTTGTTTGGTACTCATTGTTCACTTGATTTATGATAAGCTGTGAATCTCCATATACCTTTAATGCCATAATGTTCCACTGTACTGCTATCCTGAGACCTATAGTTAAAGCCTCGTATTCTGCAATGTTGTTGGTACAAGGGAATGCTATTTTGTATGATCTTGGTATACAATCCCCTTGTGGAGTGATGAAGAAGATACCAGCTCCGGACCCATGTTGTGTGTAGGAGCCATCAAAGTATAGTTTCCAATGAGTAGCTATGTCAATGTTGAAAATGGATTCATCTGGAAATTCTGAAACAAGTGGGTTCTCCGCATAGATAGGTGCATCTGCCAGCTGGTCTGCAATGACCTGTCCCTTGATTGCCTTGCGCTCCACATACTCAATGTCATATTCTGATAATATCATTACCCACTTAGCCATTCTTCCCGTAAGCATTGCCTTTGAAAGAAGATACTTTAAGGGATCAATTTTAGCTATGAGTTTGATCTTGTGTGCCAACATGTAGTGTCTGAATTTTTGGGATGCAAACACCACTGCTAGGCAAGCTTTTTCAATGAATGTATAGTTTAACTCATGGCCCACCATTGTACGGCTGATGTAGTATATGGCTCTTTCTATTCCATTTTCATCATGTTGTGCGAGGAGAGCACCAAGGGCTGCTGCAGTTGCTGAGATATAAAGGATCAATGGTTTGTTCTGAATTGGAGGCCTTAGTACTGGAGGTGTTAACAGATATTCCTTGATTTTGTTGAAGGCTTGTTCACATTTTTCATCCCATTTGTACGTTACCCCCTTGTGGAGTAAGTGAGAGTAAGGGATTTGTTTGTCTGCTAATTGTGCTATGAACCTGCGAATTGACTGAAGCCTGCCTTGGAGACCTCTCAGTTGTTTCAATGTCCTAGGAGCTTCCATTTCAAGTATTGCTTTCACCTTTGCCGGATCAATCTCAATGCCTCTCATTGACACTATGTAGCCCAACAACTTTCTTGATTGTACGCCAAAGACACACTTCTTGGGATTCAAACGAACCTTGTATTCTTCTAGTCTGTCAAAGATAGCACTCAAGACCGATATATGATCCTCCTTCTTTTTGGATTTTCCCAGGATGTCATCAACATAGTCCTCAACTGTTTTGTGGATCATGTCATGGAATATTAGTGTCATGGCCCTTTGGTATGTGGCCCCGGCGTTCTTTAAGCCGAATGGAATTACGTTCCAGCAGTATGTTCCCCATGGGCAAGTGAAAGCCGTCTTGTGTTGATCTTCTTTTGCTATCATAATCTGGTTGTATCTTGAAAATCCGTCCATAAGTGATAGCATCTCATGCCCTGCTGTCATGTCTACTATCATGTCGATGTTGGGGAGCGGGAAATCATCCTTGGGACATGCTTTGTTCAAATCTCTGAAATCCGTACAGATTCTTATGGCTCCGTCAGGCTTTGATACGGGTACCAAGTTTGATACCCATTCTGGATAATCAATTGGTCGAATGAATCCCACATCTAATAGCTTTTTGAGCTTCATTTTGACTAACAAAGCAATTTGAGGATGCATTTTGCGAAGCTTCTGTCTCACAGGTTTAGCTTTAGGATAGACTGCCAAGTGATGAACCACTACCTCTGGATCCAATCCTGGCATATCAGCATAGGTCCACGCAAAATTTATCTTCCTTTCCTTTAAGAAGGTAGCCAACTCCTCTTGTTCTTTGCATAATAATGACTCAGCGTAGAATGTAATATGAGGAGTTTCTTGTGTTCCCAGATTGATGGGGTTGCACTTTTCTGCTAGCATAGCTGACTTTTCTTGGTGTATAGCTGTAAGAGGAAGATTGAATCCCCCATCCTCAGGCGCCTCAGAGAGGTTTTCACCATTGGATGCGTCCTTTCTTTTTACTTTTTTAGAGTCGGAGAGTGCCACAAGGTGGTTTTCACTCAAGGACTTGGAGATTATTCTCAATTTTTTATTTTTGCGACTGAGGGATTCAATCGTTTCTCCATAGTATGCATGTGTATCCAGCTCTATGATGAAACCTGCCTTATGATCCCCACATGGAATGTCATCCCTAAGTCCCATGAATTCTGAGAGCGCCTCATCGTTTTCAAACATGTCAAGAATTGGTGGTCCTCGTTGGTCGTAATCAATCAGTTGGGGATAGACTAATCGGATTTCATTGCTTTGGTTTTCAGACTCATAAGACAAGGTGCTAATCATAAGGACATTAGTATCCTCAAACAACAAAGGTAATCCTATTTCTGGTGACTCAGTTAAATCAGTGGGCATTCCTAAAGTCATGGAGGATTTTGGAGTAGCTACAGATTCCTGAGGAGGCGTTCGGTTCCGTCTATCCTGGGCACCTCGACCAAGTACAGTTACCTTAGGAGTAGGATGACCAATGCCAAGATTTTTTATTTGCTTCTCAGGTATAATGGGTATTACACGCCCATTATTATCTTGGCCTAACCCTTGGTTCCGGTTATAGCCCATCAAGAGCATCAGCTTCATACCTCTGTTTCGTTCGTCCATAGGCAATTCAACTGCCGGTATATCATCTCGATAAAGGAGATGAGATAGGTCCCCCTCTAATGTTTCCTGACCAAGATCTCCTGCACTTGTGAAGGTAGGGTTTCGTTCATAGGAGCCTTGAGATGTTGAAGCTTCTTGTGATTGTGGTCGTCCTCTTGATCTAGGAGATTGTGGTAGCTCTCCTACTACAAAAGCATTCTTAGGCATTGAATAGTTTCCACAACCATCATCTTGTATTATAACTTTGATATCAGAAAAGGTGGGGATGGCGGGGGTGGAGGGTGTCTCTGTCACAGAAGTGAGAGTGGCGGGATCCACGTAAGGTGTTGATGGGCCTTCATCGTTCTTGGGTACCTGCGGGATCTTGTAGTATTTTGCCTCTAGATTTTTGCAGTAGGCAAATGGCTCAGGATCTCCATGGATAGTAACCTCTTGACCTTCATGTGTGAATTTCACACATTGATGAAGGGTTGAAGCTACAGCTTGCATTGCATGCATCCATGGTCGCCCTAGGAGAATGTTGTATGGTAAATCGAGGTCCAAGACCTGACAGTTGGTTTGCATGATGGCGGGTCCAACCTGGACAGGAAGCTGAATGGTGCCTTGGGATACCCTTTCCTGGTCATCGTATGCTCTTATTGTGATGCCTTTTCCTTTGTCAATTGAATCCTCTGAAATGTTCAAATTCTTTAGAAGCTTTAAGGAGCAAATATTTAAGCCTGCACCTCCATCCACCAAGACTCTCTTGACTTTCTTTTTATTTACGTACACCTCCAGATGAAGTGCACGGTTGTGAGATGGTTGTGTGGGGAAGTCTTGTTCAGAGAATGTAAGAATGTTAGGTGTGGTGATATTTGCGACCATAGCTTGGAATTGTTCTGCATCTAGATCTGCGGGGACAGTAGATGACGCCAAAGCTTCTTCTAGAATCTTTTTGTGTGCAGATGAGATTTTGAGTAACTCCATGATGGAGATATGTGCAGGGGTTCTTTTCAATTGATCCAAGACATTATAGCCACTAGGGTGAGACCTTGGGTTGGATGTGGAATTTCTGCTTGGTTGGGATGGTGCTGCAATGGTAACCTTTCCACCTCTTGTGGTGACTCCACAATCGGCTTGGGCCCCTTTGATGGTGATGACTCCACAAAACTCGTCTAAACAAGCAACAACACCCTCGTATGTGTGGTTGACATTTTTATAAGCCCCTTTTCCTTTGTCTTGATCTTTGTTTCCTTTGTTACCATGATTCGGCATCGGATTCGTGTAAATCTTGAGATCTTTGTTTCCTGATGGTGCTTCCACATCTATGATTTTGTCATCTATGAGGTCTTGAATTAGATTTTTGAGCCTCATGCAGTTGTTTGTCGTGTGTCCCTTGAGTTTGTGGAAGTCACAAAGATAATTCTCATTATACCATGGTGGCTTGACCGATGGTTCTTGATAATTATTATGTGTAGGGACCGCTATCAATTTTTCATCTACCAATCTTTTCATGATTGCTTCAGCAGGTTCCCCAAGGAGTGTGTATTTTCGTTTGGGGAAGAACTTGTTTCGCTGTGGTCTTCCCTGATTATCAATGTTGTTTGTGTTTTGGTTATGGGATGGTTGGACCACAGTATTGACTTGTCGATTGCTTGGATTGGTATTTTGGTGTTGTTGTTGTTGGGATGGTGGATTGTTCTTCCGTGGGGCACTAATGACAACTTTGGCGTCAACAACACCATCATTGGTTACATTACGATTCTTTGCCCATGTTCGTGGTTTGTCATGACAATTGGATGATGAGCGGCCTTCTTGATATGATGAAGTTTCTCCCTGCGTGGCAAGGGCTTGTTCGATATTGAGCGCCCTAGGTATCAATTGGTCGTAAGTGGTGATGTTTTGCATTTTGAGGTGGAAGGCCAAGGGCCCATCAAGATTCGCAATGATAGTTCCCACTTGTTGTTCTTCAGGCATGGACCACTTGCTTTGATTAGCTTTGGATCGCCATCATTGTAAGAAAGCACCGAATGATTCATTTTTCCCTTATTTGAGAGATGATAATTCCTGTAAGCTAACCTCCATGGGAGTGTTGAAGGAATAATTATGTATGAAGGCATCCACGATTTCCTGGAATTTTTTGATTCCAGAAAGTCGAGAAAACCAATCAATAGCGTTTCCAGCCAAGCTTCTTGGTAATAATCTCATCAAGTACGTTTCGTCGTGAGCCACCTCCATGCAATGTACTTGAAATTCCCTGATGTGATCTTCAGGGTTACCCGTTCCGCGATATTTGTCAAATTTAGGGATCTCAAACCCTTTTGGGAATGGTTTCATTTCTATGCTCCTATCAAATGGATAAGGGCATAGGTTTTTTTGTGGTTTTGGTGTCTTTCCTGATTGAAGGTCAAGCACTTGTTGTGATAGAAATTTTATTTGTGCGGTGACATCCAATTGTGGATCAGGAGGTGGAATGAAGGTGTTCTGGGGGGGTGGAGTGGGTGTTTGAATGCGTGGAATGTTTGCTTGTTGTGCCATGTATGCTTTCAACAACGCTTGTTGTTGATCTTGTTGTTGTTGCGCTAATAGAGCTTGTTGTTGTGCTTGATGTTGTTGGTCCAACAATGCTTGTTGTTGGTCAGCTAGGGCTTGTTGGGCTGCTTCTTGTTGCTCTTGGTATTGCTCTAACGCTTTCTGATATGCGAGTTGTTGGGCTGCTTGTTGTTGTGCAAAGTACTGCGCTTGTTCTTGCACTCGTGCTTGGGCATCTTGGGCATCTTTTGCGCCTGATAAATGAAGCGCCGTGCCTGTGCAGCGGTTTGAAGCAAATTTTGTGCTGGTTTGAAAGTACTTTCTTTAGCGGCTTGAGCAGTTTCAGCGGTTTGAAAGCGGCTTCAGGGCAACTTCTGGTTGTTGTTGCTGCAACAAAGCTTGGGCTTCAGGCTGCTTGTTTGTAGCTTGTTGCCGTTGCAGCCGTGACAAGTTTTGGAGCTCTTTGATCTTTACCGCGAAGCTTCGAGAAGCCGCATGGCCATAGTATTTCGGCCTAACTGTCTGACATTGTTGGAGCAATTGTTACGTTTTGAATTCCAGCTTACTGTAATGCCTTCACGGCTTGGCCCCAGCTGGTGGTGGTGGTGGGATCGAAATTGTGTTGGGAGTTTGAGATGCGCTTAGAGCGATGGTGGTGGTGGGAGGTTGCGATGTAAGGGGTGTGATTGGGGTAGTGGAAGTTTGAGGTATAGTGGATGTAGTGGTTGGAGTGAATGTGGTGATAGGTGCATTTGGGATGGGTGAAGTGAGAGGAATGGTGGGACTAGGTGAAGTGGTAGGAATGGTAGAGATGAGCGAAATAGTGGGTATTTGAGAGACCATATTTTGATTAGCTATCATGTGTTGGTTTGATGTGGATGGTGTGTTCGAAAGATGTGATGTACCCCCTTGGTTGGATGAATTAATTTGGATGGGGTGATTTATGTTAGGGAAAGGTGGAAATTTAGGTAAAGGGGGGATCCCTAAACCAAAATATGGTGTTGACGTGGTGGGAGGTGTGAATGGTTTGAATGGTGGAAGATTTTCTTGTGCAAATGAAGAGACAAATCCATAAGGTCTCTCTATTTCGGACGAGCTTGCTTGTACCAAAGGTCTAGACACTTGCGTGTCAAGAGAAAATGATGTGGTGGTATGGTAAGGAACCTCAGATGTATCGATAAATCCAAGTGGGTTGTAAAGCGGGTTTTGATGCGTGTTGAAGAGGGTATCATCCTCATTGATAGTAGGTTCTATGGTGGTAATGGAAGTGGTTGATTGTGGAAGGGTGTTTTGGTCATTTGGTACAAGAAGCTCATCCTCAATAGTGTTGAGAATTGATGGATTTATTTTAGCCATTGCGCGAAGAAACTTTTGCAGTTTTGGTTGTTTGAGCATCTCAAGAACTTCTTCCTCACTTAATTCTGTTGGTGTGATGTCTTCCACCAAGACCTCTTTTTGTGGATCGTGTGTAGTGATAGTGGGGTCTGGAAGTGGTGTGTTTTGGATTTCTGGAATGTTTTGGCTTAGATCACTTGTGGTTGATGTTTCTTGATTTAACTCCATGTTCCTCTTGTGTTGTGATCTTGTTTGAACCATAAAAGAGCAAACTAGGATGTGTAAAAGATCAAAGATGTGAAAATGAAAGGTGTATGATATATGGGTGAGAATGGAAGTTTTGAATTTGTATTGAAAATCTTGATGTGATGCTAGGTACTTTGGGTTTGCTTTGATTGATGTTTGTTTGATGTTTAGACTTTGAATTCTATCTTTTGAATGTTGATGTTTGAGCAAGAGATATCCCCAAGATGTTTGAATGATGATCTAAAAAAGATAACTAATGCTCATAAAGGATAATTTGATTTAGGAGTGAGAATAGGATGTGTCTACTCACAAGCTAACCAAAAGATAATCCAAATTAGTGATGGGAGAAGGATGCATCTATCCACCATTAATTTGAACAAAGTGATAATTCAACTAAGCATGTGCAAAAGGATTCATTCACACATAATTGAGTTGAACAAGTTTGATGTTTGATGTTTGAAGAATTCAAAGTCTCATGTTTGAAAGGTTTTGATGTCTACCAAAGGAGCCTAGCATAGTTGTGTCAAGATTTTCTCAAAATGTTGGTGAGATGTTTATGGTTGATGATGTTTTTGATGGATGAATGTTTGTTTTGATCTTAGAATGACCCTAGTTTAGACTTTTGTTTAACAAGACCAAGGTATTGAAGAACATGTTATGCCCTAAGCAAGGTATCCAATCCCTTGAAACAAGCTTGGATTTTGTGTGTAGTAAAATGAATATAAAGTGGGGTTGTCTCTTGAAGCATGTCTATAGAAATTAGCCAACAACTTTTCTCTAAAATCATATAACCTTTTGAGTCTTTGTTGATGTTGTTTTGGGCTATGTTTCCTTTTCTTGGGTTTTTGTATCTTGATCTTGTGAGAAATCATTGAAAAGACATGTGTGGGGCTCAATTGTTTATCTTTGCTTTTAATGACTTCTTTTTACCAAATACACTTTCTTGATTATGTTTCAAACTAAAGATGTCCTATGTCAAAATTCCTTTTCTTCCCACAAAGTGTTGTGTGGGAATTCCAAGAAATTGAGGCAAAGGGATTTCCTAGGTTAACCCTAGTTAGAGCAAATGACGATATAAATTCAAGTGATGAGAAACCTCTAAGGACATAATCCCAAGGGAAGGCAACAACACTTAAATTTGTCAAAAGGTATTTGCTCTATCAAAAGGGGTTTGAAATTTGCATGATCATGTTTAAGTGTTTGTTTGCAAAATGTTTTCGAATACCCACTGTGTTTTCAAACAAAGAACAATTACAAGCCCTATGGATGTGTAAGACTATATTTGTTGGATTCCCAATTGGACAAGTCCAGCTACGCTTATCTCTAGCGGATGGTTAGATGCTTGACCCCACTGGCTCCCCTCCATGACTCATTAACGTCAATCGGGGCAGCTAAGCATCAACACCCATGAAACTCCCATGGCATGCTTTCCATCTCTACTAAAAGCCGAAAAATTGTGGGGCGGCTTCAGAACGACCGTTCTTGCACCAACAAACAGATTAAGGATTTTGGCAAATTCTAACACATAGGTTCTAGTAAGGACTTTCCGTTCGTAGGAGCTGACCCAACGTGGCAAGAGTCCCCTTTCGGATCCATCTTGTCGGAGCCAACCGCGTGATTATGGCGTTTAACCAAAATCCTCATTTATATCCCGGCTGGAAATACTCTTGGCTTTAGAGTGTTACCGGTTGAGTCGTCGCTTGGGTGAGTACTTTTTCCCCAAGGCAGGCCCTCTAAGATAAACAAAAGCGAGCAAAGACACAATCCGTAACTCGATCGATCTTTGATGGCACAAAGAACGAGAATGTACGCGAAAATGCCCCTACTCACACTCGCACAAGATTGTTCAATTTTTAAGCCCAAAATGAAGTGTTTCAAAGCAATAAAATGTATTTTGAGTGTTTCTCTTGCACCCTAGATCGCACGAAGCGCAAGGGGAGAGGATACGCACTCAAAAGACAAAATAACACAATCAAGCACTTGTTCGTTTTAGCCTCAAAGCAATGATGACTTCATTTTAAGCACCAAAATCAAGTGTGAAGTTTGCCTTGTTCAATTTTAAACCAAAACGAAATCTAGTAAGTTTGTTCTAAGGTTCGTTTTAAGCCCTTTGCAATGAAAATGAAATTGTTCGTTTTAGCCCCAATTGAAAACTAATGTTCTAAAACGAAAAGGAAAACAATTTCGTGAAGTGTTGAATAAACACTTAAAGTGTTAAAGAACACATTGTGTTTTCAAAAAAACATTTCCCTCCTTTCGTGAAGTTGTATTGATCAAAAAAATCAAAGTGTTAAAAAACACATTGTGTTTTCAAACAAGAATCCTCCTCTTTTGTTTTGCATCTTTTCGCCTTTGTTCGTTTGTATCCTTCGCTTGTACCTTCGTTTGCTTTTGTACCTTGGTTGTCTTTTGTTGATTGTTTGTACCTATAAAAAGAAAAGACACTTATGTAAGAATTAGAACATTAAATTCCTTTTGATCTTTAACCCCAAATAATAACATGATTTCAATCAAATGATTTGGATGAAAGAAAGATTTATAATTGAATCATGCTTTTATATTGATTTCATTAAAGAGATAACACATTTATTAGACCCCTCTCCCCTCTTATCACAATTCATTTTACTAATGTCATTAAGTCCATGAATATTTCAAAAGTTCCCTCCTAATTTCAAATGTTGGCTATAATAATCACAATGATTTGATGAAATTTTACAAGCTAAAACTTTAATGCTTAAGTGTGTGACTTCAAAATATAAATATTTTGGCACTTAAGTCGATATCTATGCTTTGACTTTACCAAAATCTACCCATATCATGGTACTTTATGTTGGGACCCAAAGCCAAAGATAACAATCATGGGTGATGCAAATTTGAAATATGAAACGCCATTCCTATCCAATGGTACTCAAGAATACATAAAAATGAACATGTGTCAAACTTGTATGCAATAAAGGCGTAATTTCACATAGCTAAGGGTAGACTGCACTTGAGACAAGTGCACCAACTAGGAAATAAATACAACCACCCCTTATTAAATAAAGGCAGATTTCAAACCAAAACATTTTCTAGCTTGTACGAACATCTAACATTGAAGGAATCACGTCCCGCAATCATTAATCAATGAAAGACTCCAAATCCGCGCTTTCTGTTGTTTGCAGCTGTTCCAAATACGTGCATGAACATTCATCAATCGGTTGAAAATCAATATTGACAGGACACATGAGCTGTTTGATAGAATGATTCAGCAAATGCATTTGGCGGGAGTAAATTTAAATGAATAAGCTTCAGGAACTTTCAAATACAACGCAAGTTATGAAAGCATAAACAAAACACGTGAACTGTTTAACAAATCCGAAACATAAACAAAAGCGCGTGGACTGTTTCACAGTCTAGAGGCATGGACAAAACATGTGAACTATGTGATAGTTTAAAAGAATAGACAAAGCGCGTGGACTGTTTGACAAAAATGCCTCAAAGATACGTCTTCTCAGGAATAACTTTTAAAGACTTTAAAGCTAATGTAGTTGGCAGGTGTAAAAGACAATCAGCCTTTTTTGTAGCTTCTCTACCAGTGTGAAAACAATTGCCAGCTAACAAAAGTCATATTTGAAACTACTCGGATAGACATTGTATGCAAAATGTGGATGCATCGACAGACCCATAAACTGATAACAGAACGCCTTAAATGAATGTGGCCGCATAAAATGAAATGATAGGAGGATGTGCACAGTGCAGATTTTGCAAGGAAGCTGTCAAAATCTTTGAATTAATGAAGCACTCTGTAATGCCTCATAATACTGCAAGCTTTGCGTGCACGCAGTCATGAAGGTTCGGTGAATGAGGACTGCGCATACTTTACACATTCACAGCCCCTATTGCATTACCTATGCAATTAACCATTACGAGTGTAGGTTTGACCTTCATGCTCGAGCTGGCTGGCTTGGTGATGCCCTGAACATTCAACACTACACATACTATTATGCAGCGATCATTCAGATTTTAGACTGCATCGAATACATGACTAAAGGATGTATGCCTCAAAAAGATATGGTCTGCGGGGATGCCATGATTGTAGGGTATAAACAAAACGGGTTTGATAAGGATGCCTAAAGGTATGAAAAACCAAATAACAACTCACAGCTCCAGGAAGTCAGATCGAATGCTAAACAAAATAGTAATAGACAAAAATGTTTCTCCCAAATGTGATATTTATGGAATGCAATGATAGCTTTAAGCAGACGCTATTAGCAGGTGGAAAAGCCAGAATGAAGGAATACACTGCCATTCAGAGAAATTTTACTCTTAAAACAATAATTTATTCAATCTGTGTATACTCTACATCTGTTTGTATTCTGGCGATTTTGAAGACCATCGATATTAGCACAATAAAGATACTTTTAGAAACTTAGTACACAGCATTGGATATTCAAGATTTGTTGATCATAACATAAAACAGTGATTGTTTTGGCATGACGTTTTGACAAGGCATTAGATTGTTGGACATGACGCCTCAGATTATATACATGGGAGGCATATGACATTAATGCAGTGAAAATCTAATTCCATACCTCTATATTTTCAACAAAACTCTTAAAGAACAGCAACAAAATCTGCACAACACGGCTTGTTGAAAAGGCTTTTGGAAAATTTCAAACTAATGCAATTCTTTGGTGTAAAACCTAACAGCGAATAAATGCCTTTTTTAAAAAAAACTTTCAAGCTAATACAGTTAGCAGGTGGAAAAAACCAGAAAGTCCGTGGCTTCTGACCAATACTGCCAGGAGAAAACAAAGCAACAGCTACGAATAGAATAAACCCCAATACTTTGTTAATAGGACGAGATTTGTAAAAAAAGAAAATTCTCCAAGTTAGTGCATAGCTGTTTTTCTTCAAGCAACAATACAGAGTACTTTCAGATAACATATATATGCCTAGAGGAGGCGTGTGAACTTATTCAAGAGAAAGCACAATCAAATGGTATAACCATAAGCCTTCAAGCAAACATTAGCATTGTCTTTTTATAACCATAGGCCCTCCTTCTAGCGCCAAATGTAGGCATCTTTTTCAAAATCTGCAAACAAACTACACTTCAAGCATGGATTAGTGTTATGCAAACTCTACTAAAATGCCTCTATGAAATACCTTAGAAATGCTTCCAAATGCAGCAAATGATATTAAAAAGACCAAAGCATTATGAAAACAAAACCAAATTACCTATTCCATAGTTGGATTGGTGTCACATGTGCTAGTGACCCTTTCCCAATCCTTGATCAAAGCTCAAATTGAAAATGTTATGAAGATGGTGGAGTGATGATAAGCAAGATCAAATCTCAAATGAAGAGAGTAACCTTGCATGAAATTGTGAAGGATTTGCTTGAGGATGATGCACCTATTTAAAGATTTTCAAAATGCCAAATGTTGAAGAGGGACCAATGTGGGATAAAAATCAAGCCAATGATAGAAGGACACTTGTCACCATGTGATTAGTTAATGTGTGTGCAAGATTTGGGAAGAGTGCCCAAGAGGGGGAAATTTTGAATTCAAATTTGCAATAAATTTTGAGAGGGGGACAAGAAAGAAGAGCAATAAATGCCCTGTTTGACTTGTCATGTTGAGGGAAAATGATTGTTTTAATAAATCAATAAAATTGATTTATTGTGCAAGTGATGGGATGGGATTAGCCTTAGATTAGGATTAGATGATGATTATGCTGATTAATGCTGATTAGATGAGTTGACATTTTGGACTTTGATATTCTGATTTATTTAAATCCAGAAAATGCTGGAATATGATTTAGGATTTAATTTAAAGGAAGTCCTGATTTATTGGATGAATGGAATATGATTATGCATGATGTAAATTTGACGTGTCTACACAAACTAAGGGTGGGCTGAGAAGGCCATGGTCGGAAAGATCACTACTTTGTCCTCACGAAAGGTTAGTTATCCCACATGTGTCACCCTATTGGGATGACACCTAGTGAGAGGCAGCTTGGGTAACCATAGATGGGGACCGACACCTAGTGAGAGGTAGCCTGGATAACCCATACTAGGGCAATGTGATGACACTCTTCCTATAGTATACCTGGTTATTTTATTGCTTTTGTGAGCCTCTAGAAGTAGTCATTATGATGTTGTTATTAACCATGTTTCTTGTTACTCTTATGTTGTTGAGTCTTGTATCATTTCCGCTTGACTGTTCTTTGTTGCGGGTATTTCTTGTCATCTCCTCGCACTGGGGGTGGGCCTTCGATTCCACATGGTCGGGTGGAATGTTCTTTGCACCCCATTGGGTTCCCAGATGGTGTTCATGAAGTGCATAGATTGTACCAATGCAGTTGATCCAGAGCTTCACCAAAGTATAGTTGTATTGTGTTCACTCAATTGTTTATCTCTTTTCATTGATGTATTATTCCCACTATGTGTCAGGAAGCACTGATATGCATATGTAATCTTGAAATGATGTAATTTCATATCATAATTGTGGTGTACATGTATATTCTGATTTGATCATTGTAATGTATATATATATATACTTTTGATTATGTTATGTGTTCATATATGGATGTTCCTCATTGATGTAGTGTAATGGATGTATGATCATTGTATACTTATCCTATATTATGGCTTTGCAATGTAATCTTGGGATTCATTAATCATCATTATGGAATGGTTTTATGTTTAGTAATGCAGTCATGTGTTTCCCAGAGGACATTGTAGATATTGTATATGTATAATTGCTTCACATGTGTTGTATGTTAATGTACATCTTATGTTAGTTTACTTTAAACAAAAAATTGTGCTATAATTTGTTAGTTTTAGTCATCCTTTGGGGTTTGTGTGGTAGGGAATTACAATATATAATGTAATATTATGAACTACTACACTAATACACACTATAATTATTATGAGCAGTTTGGCTTAGGGTCCACTACCATGGAGACCTAGGCTATTTAGAAGGGACCCCTATTGTTCGAGGAGAAGCTCCACTTCCTGGCTAAGGAGTGGTAGGAAATTAGTGGTCTCGGGCTTTTGGGAGACTAGTAACTATTTCAATCCCCTTCTAGTTTTGTTCTATCTACATCTTTGTTATTTTTTTGGTCGCTTAGTGTTGTTTCTTTTGTTTGTACTTTCTGGGTGTTTTCGTTCTTGTGAGTCCCATGTTTAACCTTGATGGTTGTTTTTCAAAGGGCACACGCCTTTCCTTTCTTAATCTAATAAAAAAAATGAAATTAGAATTCTAAATATAACACCATTTTTCCTACCATATTTATTTCACTAAAGTGTTTTCTAAAAGATATCCAAAATACATGTTCAATATTCTCCTTCATTTTTAGCATAAACAACAATAAATAGTTCATGAATTAAATTTAGGAGGCTTGAAAATTATGGAGATTATAACCCAAGACCCATTTATTATATTTGGATTTGATAAATATCATTAACTAGTGAATCTATCCACTACCATATTAACCATTTTAATATTCCTCTTTCCTTATACATATATTATTTTACTAGAATGCATAGTATTTCTAGTCTTCCTTTGTAATGATGATAGTGGAAGAATCCAAATAATTACTCTTCCCAATTGGGCATATGTATTATTTAATTCTTAAAAAAAATTGACTTTATTGAGATATTCTTACACCTTATAGTTACTGACTTTAATGGTGATGACCTTACTTGATTTTCAACTAGGTAGGAAATATGCTAACTAATAGATATTTTTCAAAAATTGGTTATTCATGTCTAATATACCATTATTTAATTACATGGTTTCAATAAGGAGGTCTTCCAAATTCCAAAATATTTTTTAAGGAGAATATTTCCATTGAGTGAAATCAGTGAGATGATACTATTGATTATATTTTTGGATTTGGATGAATGGAGAAAATCAAGTATGACTGTCTCTTATCTTTTGGAGGAATTACTTCAAAGAAAAGGACATACAATCGCAAGTTCTTAGGCTCAAATTGGTAGACCTAAAACTTGATCTAATTGAAGAATACTAGACCTATGATCTAACTAGTTTCAAGGTGGAGTGGATCAAGAAGCTCAAGAGGTTTATCTATGAGAGTCAATTAGATATTGCAGCCAAAATTCACCTTATGAGTGATATATATGCTATGCATATTAATTTTTTAAAATTCTCCCCAAATATTTTTCACCTTGGGAGAAGTTATATATGAAGGAGTAGATCTATGATCAACACAAAAATTAAGGGGATTACAATGTGTATAGGATCGAATTTGCACCCCTTGGGAAAATTCCCCTTTCACATACCTTCACCTTAAAAAATCAAATTTGAAGGTGAAATTCCACATCACCCAATTGCCTTCCATCCACTTGGCATTTGTTCTATGTCGGTGAGAGAATATTTATCGGGGACAAATGTACAATGCATGGACGTCTGTGCAACACACTGATGTCCTTGACATATTCCTACTTCTAGAGTTGGTAGAGGCATTACACACCTAATTGGGGTCGAATTGTAACATCCCTCTTCGACCAACCAACCCAAAAATGAAAGATTCTTCCTCATTCTTCCTTAAAATCCATCCATTCTCACTTCATTTCACCTCTTAGCCATTCAATCTCACTCTCTAGACATTCATTTACTTCACTCTTTCACTCTTAAGCAACATTCTAGCATTTCCATTGTGAACATTACAACAACAACAACAATCTATCAACTCCACATGGCAAGTGTGAGGCAAGCCATAGAAGCGTGGGCTTGGAGTCTTGTGAGACCTCCCTTCATCACAGTTGCAACTGTGGTGACTTTTCGAAGTCCATATTCTCCTCCATTGGCTAGTGAGCTTTTGGGTGGAGGTGGTAACATTTCACTCTTCTCCTTTGTGATTTGATTGAGTAGCATAATATTGTTTGCAGTGTTCTTTGCTCTCTTTTCTTTCCTTTATCACATATTCTACTTCATTGCTTTCTAGCTATTCGTGGAGGTGGAAACACCAAAATGGGGGTCTGGTTGAGGAAGGCCCCTATACATCCCCAACAATTTTCCCTCTTTGTTGTGTGTAGGAGCACTTGCATGTGGAGCTAGCTGGAAAATTGGCACTTTTGTGAGATTATCTTCATCAACCTTGTTCTTATTTACTTGCTTTATCATTTTAGTATCTATTTCCTATACTTTCTCATTTTTTTTTTACCATCTAGATTAACTAGCTAGGGTGATAGTACATTTATAGGTAGTCTTCAGTGTTCTTCCTATTTTTTGGCCGTACAAACACTAACATGCCCAAGAGATTCCAACGCGTTGTGCTATTTTCCCATAATTGTGCTACCATC
This sequence comes from Sequoia sempervirens, assembly GCA_007258455.2. Lineage (NCBI taxonomy): Eukaryota > Viridiplantae > Streptophyta > Pinopsida > Cupressales > Cupressaceae > Sequoia > Sequoia sempervirens. The sequence goes on from VDFB02082930.1 coordinate 21,379, forward strand.
CTCGAACAAAGAACTATCTAAGGTGCAGTATGAACTCTAAAAACCTGCTCACTTAGACGAAACCTAAGTTCAAGGTCTATAGAGTGATAGAAGTACGTTATAGTGCTCATCATTCTTGATACTTATCCCAAGGAATATTTTAGAGTGAGATAAGTTAGGACAACCCTCCACTCTCATCCCTACATGACCTGGAGGCTTGACGTGGTCAGCCGCCCTCTCTTACACAACAAAAAAATATTGGTTGAGTAAGGGATAGAAAGAAAATAAGATTCTTTCTTCCAGAATTACAACTAAGAGTTTATAGATCTAGGGTAACCATTTGAGGGATACTATTCCTTGGATTCAAGAAATGATATTAGCAATATAAATCCCATAATTACTTATGTAGCCCAAGTAGAAGATAAATTAACTTCTAAGGATGATATTAGCAAAGAAAAATCACTTAAGGAAATATAACTCAAGTGGAGCCTTCCTCAACTCAAATATCCTTTCATAAATATTCATGTTGCCTTAGCTATAATACAAATGAAATATCAATCTACTTAGCTTTCAATATCCTCTAGTCATCAACCTTAGGCATCTATGACCATTATAGGTTTGTTATTTTAAATTTACTAGGATATACAATAAAATATCTAAATGGGGATAAAATAATTTATAGGTAGTTTGGGATTGTTTGCATCGTCTAGGTCACCATAATAGCATAGGGATTTTTTTATCTCATACACAGTCTATAAGCAAGATGACATTATATATCCAACCTAGTCACGAATTGGGAAGCATGGAATCATAGAAAGAAAAACCCATGGGAAAAATGAAATTACATAAATCAAAGACTACCTCCATTTTAGATACTTTAGATATTGTGAAAAGACACACCATGCATCAAGATGTTTAAAATATTTAGTCCTTTCAACTATTTATGGCTTAGGAAAGTGTATTTATCCCTCTTTTCCATCTACCTATATTGTATTGTAAATTATACTACTCCTAATCAATCTCATTTGATCCACTCTTCCAAGTTACTCGCATAGTTTTAGTTCCTCCCATTCATCCCCCTATGCTAACAACTAACAAGCTTACGTTGGGTTCCAAAGAATCTAGCACCCTTTTCCCCATATCTTTAACACTAATTATATTGGATGGGTCAAGTTCTATGAGTAATATTTTTTACATATTTTATAATCTTACCTAGCCTCAACCATCCTTTCATAAATTAATATGGTAACATATTTATCTTCTTCTCTCCCATAAACCTTTTTGAACACTTAAGCATTCATTTCTTTGAATTCATCCCTAATCCAAGTTAGCATCGGTGTGCCAACCTTCTATTTTTCATCTAGATATATATCCTTCCAAGCTACCGATGACTATTTTTAGTGTCCATTCCTCTGATCCTTTCTCTATGTTATCTATATCCTAATTATTTAGATTCATTCTATCTACCAAAAAAATAATTTATACAAAATGGTCAACATAACACTAATTTTTAATCACCCTCCCCTGATTCCTTCAATGCTAATTGTAGGGCCTCTCTAATGTCTTATTAAGTTGGTGCTACTAGGTGGACACACAATTCAGAGGATGGAATACTAACTGAACAATTCATCTTTCACACAAGAGGCTTCATTTAACTATCAACTAGGGGCTTGTAATATTTTGAGAGTCTTGGAACTATATATGCATTCATGGATTTGAAACATGCCCTATATTAAGGGAGTATAGGTGATTCCAAATGTATAAAAATTGTAAAATATGGAAAAGGAAATTAAATACTAATTTTCAAAATAGGGGAAATAAACTTAAGCTACTGGGTATGTGTAGGATCATGATGGGCCAAAAAGTGGCAATATGATGGGTATGTGGCTGACGACTATGTTTTTACCCAAAATTGATGAAACGAAAATGGTTTTTAAAGGAGATTCTCATCTTTCCACCGATATAAATTATGCTTTACTTTGAATTTAATAATTAATTATTATTCATTTTATATTCAAATTATGACTAAAGTCCTGATTGATAGGCTGATTGAAAAACATCTATAGCTTTCAAAAAATATCACATTTTTTGAATCCAAAACATGCGTCCCATTCTATGATTCACATACTATAGGATTAAAAAAAGAAAAATTAAATTTCATGAAGTTTTGACCAATTTAAGGTGGTCAGACATATGAGTTTTTATACTTTTTAAAAAGTTGTAATAAAAAAATCATAATTAATTATTTACTTAGAAAAAAATTACGAAAAAATATGCATCACATCAGGGCATGAGTCCTCTACTTATATCTAAAATCTTATAAAAAAATATCATCATTTTATTGTTGTTAGGGTGGTCAAACAAACACCTAATTCTTATTTTTTTGCTAAAATTTAAGTACCATTGCATTGAAATTTCAAATTTTCACCAAATAGATTTTTTTTTAAGCAAACCTAGTAGTTTAGAAACTACATTCAATTTTCCATAGATTCTATTCTTACATATTTTTGAAATAATATAGATAACTTATTTAAATTTTTACGTCAAGTTACCTAACTCTAATTTTCCTAAATTTTTTGCCACTTAAGGGCTTGTTTTTTCCATGATGATCCTGCACATACCCTACTACTTTATGGTATGGGTACTTAACACTCAGGACTATAATTATTAATTTCTAAAATTGAATTGTAACTAATTACTTCTAGAGTATGAACAAACATTAAGATACATAATCAAATTCAAATACAGAATCACATTCATGAATTTCACATGCATATGATTAGAAAGTATCTTAACTTAGATTTAACAATGCATTAACTGATCTAATAACATAAAATAGAGTGGAAAGTAGTACCTCAAGTGGCCCTTGCTTGAGTTGCTACTTCCATGGTATATTTCAAGCACTTACTACATAATCAACAAATCATGATATTAAATTAACTCCTTTATTACATGAAAAATCTAAGCTCTTACTATCTAACAAGAATCTACTAAATATTTATCATTCAACAAGACATATCTATTGTTGTAACTGATCACAAAAAAAATAACAGTGATCAACTATTAATTGGTAACTAGCAAAAAATAACTAGATAACTAACTATATTTACTTCTCACAATAGATCCCACTATATAGGGTCTACAAGGAGTCTTATTCATTCTAGGAATGAAAACATAACCATAATGTATTTGTACAATCTCCCTCAATGATAGGGTGAAGACTTCATCTTGTAACAAAAAACTATATTTGAAAAGTAGAAGAAGAGAAACTAAATTGGAACTCTTCCTTGATGATTAACCACCATGTTTGAGACGTGTTTGATGGGTAATGTCATGCCATGTCTGAGTCCTACTTAGAACATAATTCTTCTTCTTTTAGTCACCTTATTCAGTGGATAAGAATGTGCTTGTGGTGACTCACAACTGACCATTCAATAGTCACCTTTGTTCTCCTCTAGAGTTGTCCCTCTTCAACCATTCTGACTTCTCCCCTACAATTGTTTGTGGTGCTTATGCCACGGGCTAGAAATCTAGTTGTTGCAGGTTATAGTCCTTCTAGATGCAAGATGTTAGTTTCATCCCCAAGGTATATAGATCATTAACAACCATAATTTTAGCATAGAATTATATACTAAAACTCATGAACATTCATACATTCACACATACAAATGTCAACATACCATATTTGTATTTCCACATACTTAAGTTTTTCAAAGCACATGAAAGGTATACAAAAGATGCATGAAGCCTTAAGAATGTTGGTGAAACTTGGAAAATTGAAATTATAAAAACATAAAATAATGAAGGAAAACTAGCCATAAATTAAGCCCATCACTACCCCCCAAATAAGCTATTTTCTTGTCCTTGAGCAACTTTTAAGGTTGGATGTTATATTGCAGAGCCATCTCTTTGAAATCAACCATAGTGTCAACTCCTTTTCCCTACTTCAAGTAATATCCTTTTTGGTCTGAGAGCTTCTCCAATCTCTTGTTTTCTGCTACTTCTTCTTCCCCTCATTTCCTTCTTTTCCAGTGTGGTATAGGAAACAAGAGGATAGGAGGATGTAAGATAAGTGGGAACTAGGAAACTCCATTTTTCATTGAAATATCTATATACTTATGAGACCTAAAAATTATGGCTACATAGTTGTAAACAGAGTGTGGCTCCTTCCTTTTCAACTCTTGTATAATCTCTTCCCATCTTTTCTCAAAAAAATAAAAGGCTTCATTGATGGTTCCTGATACTAATTCCTTCATTCTTTTATATCTTGTTTTTTGTAATCCATTATGTTTTTTCCAACTCCTATGTGGTCTAAAAGATCCAAACATTGTTCTATTATTACATTTGGATCCACTAACTCCTTCTTGAACTGTAAGGAAATATATTTTTATTTTTCATGATATTCTTGTAGAATTGTCACCCATTATTGCTCATTCCTAATATAAGAGGCCAAAGATTTTATTTGGAGATCTCCTCGATAAAAGCACAAACCTATGGCACACTTTATAAAGGAATCAACTAACAGTAAATTTTTTTTCTAAACTTTGACCACATAAAAGTGGTCTTTATGTTTTTAATTTCAAAATGATGTAAACTAATGAAAGGCATAAATATTGATGAAGTCTAATTCTATAATTTTTTAGATTTTTTAAAAATTGTTTTGATTATTTTTTTATCAATTTAAGAGTAGATTTTGGAATGCTGAAAAATTTCAAGAAAAAGTGACATTCACTTGAAATCAAGAAACAAATAGAAGAAAAGTTAATTTTCCCCTATTTTTTTCTCCAAATAGGTAACTTGAATATCTAGTCCATGAATATTTTTTTTCAAATTTTGTTGTATATGTTTCTCGCAATAGCATTTTCAAGTGAAACTTGTCAGAATTTGATAGTTTTCATTGGATGTCAACTATTGTCTATTTTTTTAATCATTTTCAAAAAAAATATACCCTTTTCAAGAGGACTCTCTCCTCTAGTGTGCCATATATATTTCAATTTTTTTTATATGTTTTACTATTTTTTTTTAATTTCTAATTAGCCTCTTTTTTAACTTTACCAATCTACTTGGATTATTTTAAAAATAAAATATATTAAAAAATAATAAAAATAATAATAAAATTTCAAATTCAAATTCACCACTCTAAGCTCTACAAAAGGGTATTTTCCTTTTTTTTAGAAACATCATTTTGACTAAATAAATACTTAGTTGAAGTTGGAAGTTTCAGAAAATTCTGAAAAAAGATGAGTTGGCTCGCAACTAGGATGCCACATGGATAGTTTTGGTAGAAAGGGTTTCAACCAAAACCATTTCTACCGAAACCCCACACATAAAATAAGCCACATTTCGATGTGACAAAGCAAATGATTAAAAAAATAATTTTTTTGAGTTTCAAGTGAAAGGGTTTCGGCTAAAACTCTATGTTCCATGCATAGGATATGTGGTTTTAGGAAAAAATAGTTCGATTGAAACTGTTTAGGCCAAAATATTTTTTCTTAGAACTATTTATTTGGCCGAAAGTGTGACACAAATTTGTGCTTTTACCCTCCTATATATTCATCAATGGATTCCAAGCAATTTCATTTGAAAGAACAAAATTGTGTAGATAAAATTCACACAATTAATCTTGCATCTCTAGTGTGTAGTTGTAAAATTTGTCTAAAAAAAATATTTCCTATTCATTTCATCAAGAAGATCACTAATCCATTGGCTAAATTGAAAATATAAAAAAATATCTTGCAAGAATAAAGCTTAGACTTTGATAGGTGACCTACACTTCAATAGTTGTGCTATTTTGTCTAACATTTCTTCAGTCTTTAATTTTTTTTCACTTTTCTTTCTTTCTTTTTCAATGCCTTGGTGTGGTTAGATACCATTTCAGCTCTCTCCCTTTCCCTTTCTTCCTCTTTCTAAGAGAATTCTTGTGTTTTCTTCCATAGTTCAACACTTAGGGACACAATAATTGGTCCAATGGGAGTTTTAATGGGTCCAATTGAGCTCAAGGGTACTGGATTTTTACCTTCTATCTCTACCATGACAAGTTGAACCAATATCTCTAGTTTGACCCATGATCAAACTTGTGGAGTCTCTCCTCTAATTCTTTGATTCTAGCATCCCATTCATTGTCTTTTTGTTGGTATGTTTTTAACAATTCCCCCAATTTTTTTATCCTCTGCATTGCTTCTTGTAATTCTTTTTTAGTATTCCTTTCTTCAATGAAAAGTTCCTCATATTTTTCAAAAAATCTTTCCTCTCCCATTTCACCTATATATTCACACCTCTTTGAAACAAGGGTTTTGGAGATCTTTTCCTTTTCTTCTTAGCAACAAAAGCATCTTCAAAATCAGAATTAGTACTAGAAAAATACAAATTCTATATAATTGGTGTTTTTAAATCATTACTAGGGGAATTCCCCTCTAAATATGAATCTATCTCTATCATGACAACATCCTCTTTTTAATTTTTTCATGTGCCTCTCATTGGTGCCTTATTCTTGAGATGATGTGACCACCTCATAGTTTGTGTGGGATTCTTCTGAACCTTGCTACTGCAGAATAAAATACTCCACTCTTTCTCTTTTTACCTTCTAATGTCCTCTTAGAAATAGGGGCTTCTTGATTGCTTTTTGCTATGGGCTACTTAATAGAGGCTGCAGGTTGTGTTTCTTGCAAACCCTACTCTTCTAGTTCTCCCATGATGTGGGTAGGTATTGCACCAAGGTAACCAGAGGGAATTTCTCCCTCAAGAGAAATCACAATAGGCTCTTGTATTCTTTGTTCTTGGCCCCAACTTTCTTCATTAGGAAATTAAAGAATATTATTGATATTACTACAATTGATAAAATATTTTCAAGACACATTTGAGAATTGAACCCTAAGACTCCTCTTTACCAATAATGTGACTAAATGAAAATAAGATAATGTTGATTGGTTTCTTTTCCTTTTATACTGAGAAAACATTATTTTTAGAAAGTTATACAAAAATTTGGGAACATTCACATGCCTTCCATGGCATAAATGACTTAACAATTTAAAATGGACTATATACAATAACAACTATCTTCCATCACATATTAAGTATCTAATTATGTGAGAATCTATTGAATTCCTAAGCCAAGGAATAAAAAAGAATTTGGTAGCTTGTGAGGAAGAGTCTAGATTTTCTCCTGGAGAGAAGAATTCATTCCTTGGTATAATGGTTTTTTATCTCACTAGAAACTCCTCTCCCACTCTTGGAAGACTAGACACTTCAGCTAAAATTTCTTTTGATGTGTGTCTATCCTCAAACCCCTGATAATTGCCTCATCATTTTATAGTGTGCTAACAAATTTCTAGGTCATTACTTCATTAAAAATTATGTGAGTTTCAAAACATAGTCCAACCATCTAACTTGCTAGAAGATAGGAAGGTATTGTCTATCTTTCAGTAGCAATCCAACTATAACACTCTGTTACTAGAAAACTAAACTTGTAGACCACCAAACAAGTTGAATCTTCAATGCAATACTCTCAAGAAATAATTGAGTATATCCTCAAAACCACATGGACAAATCATCACTTCTGGAGGACCCAGAGAATTCCAACAAGCCTTCATCACTAGTTTACTCTACTAGAGCACATATCAGAACATTATTACTTCTATATTTCACTACAAAAGGTGAAATGACCTAAAATATTAGATATAACACCTTCACATCTCTATCAAATTATCTTCTAAACCACAATATTGAAGCTTTCTCTATAGAAGGATGTAGACCGAAACACTATGAATGCCTTAGCAAAACTTCTACAACTTTCCTCGAAGTACCAAACTAGTAAGATATCAACATAGGCATACAAGAAACATTTTAGGAAATATGTACACACCTCTGCATCATACATAGACAATAGGCTAATCATAACTCTTCCATATACTACAATGCTGACTTGCACCAACAAATAACTCTACATATCAACTATCTCTAGAGCATAAACAATCTTCAATGTGCATTTGACATCAATGAAAACCAATATTCTCAAGATGCAATAGAAGGAACTATGGAGATTGACTACCTCCCATGTTGTGTGGAATTTATTGTAGGAAATAAATGAGTCTCTAGGGACAAGGAGCATAAGCTAGAAAAGATCAACATAATAATAAGGAAATCAATCTCTGAGAATTTAAGGAGTGCTGAAATTAGAATAAAGAAATAACCTAACAATTTATAAGAGGAAGAGATCATTTGTAGCTAGGGTATCTCCCCAAATTCCTATTTAAGAGAAAATAGCTCAAAAATAAAGAGATTTATTATAGTATGGAAGAGGTTGAACAAGGGTTGGACCAAACATTAAAAATTTGATGGAGTAGCCAAAGGTAACCTAGAGTTTTTGTATGGTAGGAGGTATTTTCAGAAATTATCAAGGTTATTAGTGTAATTATTTGATACTTAGCTAGCAAAGAAGACTAATAATGAAACCACAATGTATGCGACTTGGTGGGGAGTCAAGAGGGACCTCCATAACAATTTCAACAAACTCAATTTGGAATACAACTTTGAATTGGTCATTAACATGATTAATGTGTCATGGTTCCACCATGGAAACCAATGGATCATATTATAGAAATTAGAAAAGACAAAGAAGTTTGAATATGTCATAATAACACATACCCACAAAGAAGGTATTAAAACAATGGATGTTGCTACTAAAGCCGAGTTTATTGCTTCAAAAAGGAGTACTTGGCTTGTATTTTGATAGCTACCCTTGACCATTCAAAATGAGATTAAAAATGATAAAATATAAAATAAAATTTATTAAATTTGAAATTAAATCTAGAATGAAGATTCTCATGGCCTTTGAGTTGTCTCAAGAGCCTAGTCAGTAAGAAAGTAGTTGAAATTCATTTGATATTATAAACAATATGATTATGGATTTTGTCACATTGTTAATACACATGACAAGAATGACCAAAGAGACAATATTATTAAAGATACAAGCTTGAAATCATTTATTACCACCTAGGGCCACCACCATTTCCCATAATTACAATCCAATTAAATAGATGATGTAACTAAAAGGATAGTTAAAAGAAGAAAAAAAATGTTTCCTTTTATCTTTTTAGGAAAGACTAGATCATTTTTACAAATATTTTTGGGTGCATAAAAGAAATATAAGATGGGAGGAGAAAAGATAATAGTGGAACCTTCCACTTGTGAGATTATAAAGAATAATGTAACATATGTAGAATTTTTGAAAATGGACTAGTTGCCAACTACTTCCTAACTATGGAAAGTCATGATGTCATTCTCTCAAACAAGTTTGTGGACTCTTAGAATCTAAGGGAAGTTAGAACTAGTGGTTTTAAATTTATTATAATTGATGAAATTATAGTGGAGGCCTCTATTATTAACTGCTAGAGGTGAAAGGTCAAGAGAGCTCATAAAATCTAAGGACAAGGAGTTTATATATGCTTTCCTTAGGATGGAAGAGAATTAAGCCCATTTTTAGAGTGGTTACAAGTGAGAGGGGCTACCTAAGCCTTGGGACAAGGTAAGCTAGCACAAATTATCGAAGATTTCACTCTAGAAGGTCATTTTGTGTCACTCATACTTACCATTTCCATTTGTTAGCTCATTTAAGGAATAGGAAGTTAATTAGTTTCTCATTCTACATATTAAGCTCCCCATAAGATTCTACTATCAATGGTGACATGCCTCCATGCATCCATGTCTAGTTCATTTCCTTTATCAATTTAACTTGCATAATCCTCCCAATGCTCTAATCCAACCTAGAACTAAAATCAATGAGCATTAAGGAAAATAAGGTGTTTTCAAGATTCCTCATGCTATTTCCAAAAAATTCCTTATAAAATTGAGTGATTTACCCCTCTTAAAACCTTGGCAACAAGTCAAAATTGAACCCTCCCAACAAGGCCAAAAAGGGAAATTCCCAAATTGGGAAGGATGAAAAAGGGAAGGGACTAGCTAATAAGTTGATAATTGTGTTGAAAGAAGCTAATTTCAACATAATAAGCCCTGTAAAAGTGCACTCTCTCTCAAGCAATCAATTTGGAAGTGAGGGGAAAGGAGAAGGTGTAACTTCAAAACACATGAAAATGCCTAAAAAGAAAAAAGACCTAAAATGAGAAATGATAATGAGGATGAAGGTGATGAGGAGAAGAGGAATAATTAGAAGGAAAGTGAGAAGAAGAGGTCTATGAGGATTATTGTGACCGACAGTCAAGACAAAGGAACTTGCAAATGAAATAATGACAAAGAGATGGAAAGAGACACTCAAAAAGTGATCTTGGACTCTGTTGTTGAAAGTGAAGGAGAAGAATATGACCCAACCTACAAAAGCACCATGTAATTCTCTCTTGAAGACCTTTCAAACTCCTATTATAATATTACCAAGAAAGAGGCTTTGGAAACAAACTCGACATCTATGGTCTCAGATTCCATCCCGCTCTTTGAAACGTCATAGAGCAACAAGAGAACATATCAAAATGAGGAGGATAATAGTGATTACTAAAAGGATAACAAATAGGGAAATGCTAAGGAGAAAATAAACTTATTAGATAATTGAGTTTCTCAACTAGAGGACTCTTAAATGGTTAAGTTGCTCTCTATTACAAAAGACCACACATAATGCTCTATGAATTCTATGACTTATCTATAAGAGGATCACAACAGGAGGAAGAATAAGTTGGAAGAGAAGAGACACAAAGTAAAAAAGAAATTGAAGAAAATCTACAACGCGAAGAAAAGTAACAAGGAAACTATTGTGAACACGTAGAACAAAAGGCTGAACCTAATTTAGGATGAGTGGAATGCTCTTATGAGCCTCCACAATATGAAGTCCACTTAGTTTTTAATGTCTTTTTGTTTCCTATATTTTGTTGTGCTCTATTTTTTTGATTGTTTAAGGAATGCATTGATGCAATAACATGTATTTTTTTTGAACTTTTGTATTTTGATGTTTTAAACTAATGGGTATGGGACCATCTTCCCACCTTATCTAATCAAAAACATTTATTTTGAGCCCATATTTTAAAAAATTAATTACTACTAGACGTGGGGCTTAAGGAAAAGTCTTATTTTTATTACATTTGTATAAAATTTATTATAATAATAAAAATAATAATTTGGAATTCTATTGTTACTTTTATATATTACATTAAAAACACTAAAAAATATTTAAATGATTAATTAGACAAGAAAAAAAATACATCAAGATTAAAATATCTTGATATTTAAAAACTTATATAAGATATTTAAAATAATCATTGTTTAAAAATATTTATCATAAATATACTCTTTAAACATATTTAAAAAACAAAAAAATGATAGATTAAAATTTAATGTTAAAAAACTAAATCATACTTAAATTTTAATAAAAATGTTAAAAAAACTTCAATTACAATGAAGATTGATAATTTAATAATTAAACATCCTAATTTCATTAAAAAATCTTAAATTCACATCTTTAACTAATACATTAAAAATAAGATAACATCACACCTAAACTAAAATTACTTCTAAACCAAAATAAAGAGCCCACCTTTAGCTAATATAGGCCAATATCATTTACAGATTAACAATTTTCAGAACACGAATAAAAATTAAGGAAGATTTAGATTGGTATAACAAAAAAAATAGAAAGTCGTAATTCAAATAATTTGCATGCGAAATTACTGGGTAGTTGTATGACCTGATGGGAGGAATCAATGTGTAGAGGACAAAATGGGAAATTACGTCGCATTAATTAGGTGAAGTGAAGATAATGTGTCAGGCAACCAAAACCATAAACCAAAATGATGTCACCCTGCAAATATTCACCTAATAAAACTAACCCTCTATGTTGATCGTGGAGCGATGACGAAGGCCGACATGCATTTGCATTGTGTATTGTAAAGCAGGTAAACTGAATATCCAACTAATTGGATCGGGCATGTTTATGGCACCTCTACATGGCCCGGCTTAAACATCACACACTAAGCGTTTGACCGCTTAGGTGGATGTTGTGGGGCCCTCTTCAACCATCCCCCTTCCGTTCGCTGTTTCCGTTTCCGTTAGTCACTCCCCGTGCAGTTACTTACATGGATTCCGGTAATCTGTTTAAATTGTTTCTCCCGCCCACGTGAATGCCGGTAAATGTGTTTAAATCGTTTCTCCCGCCCACCTCCACCGTTGAATTCTGCGATGCACTCACACTGAACAGGTTTCCAACTCAGTTTTCATTCGCCAGCGTACAAGGATTATTCAAACATCACAGTTGGATATGCTCTGGTAGACATGCATGCGAAATGTGGAAGCACGTCAACTGTGCGACAGGATGCCTCAAAGAAATGTGGTCTCATGAAATGATTTGATTACAGGATTTGCACAAAATGCGTTTGTTGAAACGGATTCACAAACTTGCAATCAAATGTAACTCGCAGTGGAATGTTGGACTTTGCAGTCTTTGCCAGCATCCCCCCTGCCTGTGCCACGATGGGAGCTTCAGAACGGAGCATGGGCATCCATCGCAGGATGAAGGAAAGATGTAGCCGTAACTGCCCTGGTAGACATGTAGCCGTAACTGCCTTGGTAGACATGTATGCAAAATGGGGAAGCATAGATAAGGCACGTGAACTGTTTGACAGAATGCCTCCAAAAAAAATTGTTTTCATGGAATGCCCTGATAGCAGGATATTCACAAAATGGATTTGTTGAAGAGGCCTCAGAAACTTTCACGCAAATGCAATTAGCAGGTGTAATGCCAGACTCTACAAACTTTTTCAGCGTCCTTACAACCCGTGCCAAAATGGGAGCTTTGGAACAGCGTATGGACATCCATCAAAGCATAAAGGACAGGAATTTTGTCGGATGTAGTATTTGCAACTGCTCTGTAGACATGTATCCAAAGTGTGGAAGCATACACAAGGCAAGTGAGTTTTTTTCCTATGTGCCTCAAAGAAATTTGGTTCCATGGTTGTAGGATATGAACAAAATGGATTTCTTGATAAAGATCTAAAAAATTCAAGCAAATGAAATTGGTTAAATCACATACAAAAATATGTTTTAGGAGTATTTATAGTGATGATGCTTTTTAATTAGAATCTAAAAATGTTTGACTTATGTTCTTTCTCTCAAACATTTATGCAGATGTGGGCAAGTGGTGTGAGGTTCAAATGGTAAGGAGAATGATAAATGGTAAAGGATATATAGGATTCTTAGATGTAGTTGGATTGAAATCCATGAAATGGTGTGTGCTTTATGTGTAGAGGATAGCTCACATCCACAAACACCGGAGATCTATGCAAAGTTGGAGAGATTAGCTTGAGAGATGAAGGCAGCAGGGTATTTCCCAAGTTCAAGACATTTACTTAGTGAGGAAAAGGAGGGAAATGAGTTATATCTCTATCATCATAGTGAAAAGTTGGGCATTGCTTTTGGTTTGTTAGATGCATCCCAATAACAACTTTTATAGTTATTAATAACCTTCAATATGTGTTGCTTCACACACTACAATGGAATTTATCTCCAAGATTCTTGCAAGAGAAATTGTTGTGAAAGACGCGAATTGTTTCCATCATTTTAAATAGACAAAATCTTCTTGTGAAGATGATTGGTTATGCTAAATAAAGTAATCTAAAAAATAGGCTTTCACTATAATAATGTGCACTGTCAAGCCTACACTAATAATGAAGGAACAAGATTTTATTGTCAGATTCTAGAAAGAAAAAAATGGTTTTGTTTTTGTTTTGAATATTTGGCAATCTAGACCATGATGTCGACTTCGTAAAATTAGATGCACAGAGTGCATATACACTATTAGGGTATCTATCAAAGACTTATTTTATGATAACATGAACATTTAATTAAATTGTTTTCATAAACCTACATATGTATGAAATGAAAAGTTGGATAAGTTAGAGAAAGAGAAAAGCAAAAGGTGAGGAACACTTCAAGTAAATCGAAAGATGCTTGACTAGTAGGAAATGGGAGATGAGGGCTCACAATTACCCTCGTCATTTTCTACAGTCCTTTTGTTTGGATTAATTGTCAAAATGGGGCATCATCAATTTAAGTGGTAATCAAGTGCATAAGACATAGGCATGTGATTGATTGACCCACTAACTAGGAGCATCTAATCATACATGATAGTGTCTAAAGGTTGTATGGTCCCATCTTCCTAGTTACTTGGAGCAACATCAAAATCGATAACCTTGTAAATAATCACCCCTCTACCTATTATGGTAGGATATAATGAGTGGGCAATATTTGAATGTTGGATATCTTTTATAACAAAATTGATACAATAACTCTCTTCTACCATAATGGCAACCCCTTGCTTCTATTTGATAGAGTCTAGATTGACCCATTATCATTATTATGGTTTAGCTAGGATTTTGATTAAAAATATGATTAACCTTGACTCTAGTGTGGTTTTTGAAGTCCCTTTGAATGTTGATGATTGTCTCCTTGTGTAGGCAATAATGGTTTAAAGATAGGACAATCCACCTTGATTGTAAAATTCATATGATGACACCATTTCTTCCATGATACTTTGACTATAGTAGTTGTATTAATACTCCTTTGGTAGTTAAGGTGTGATTATTACCCTAAATTAATTGTCAAAAAAGGACATGATAGTGCCCATGGATTGATGAAAATATTCTAGAGAATAAAGGTTTTTTTACCATCACAAAATTGGTGTGATTATTCTTATGAGCATAGTGTAGTAGTTCCTTCGGGATAATTGCTTATGATTACACAATGAAGTGAAGTTATAACTATGCAAAAGTGTTGTGTTGCAATGACTACTTCCTTCCTTGATGACGACCTAATTTATATATGTGTTTGACAAGATTTTGTATTTAAACATATTCTCCCATCTTTATGAATAAAATATTAAACCAAGTGATGACAATTCTTCAATGGTATTGGAATATTAATGGAGTGATTATTGTCCTAAGGATGATTAGGTTCATGGAATTCATCATGATAACACTTCTCTCATTTATGATAATTATTAATGTAATGATGATTATCAATATGTCTAGAGGTTAATGTTAGAGCTTGAGGGTAGTAAGGTCCCAAGTACCATGATTATCTTTGGTGTTGATGATGGAAATTTCCCCTTAATAAGGTAAGACATTATAATAGTTCGACAATATTTTAGTAACATGCCCAAAGTTTACCCTATTGTTTTCACCTAAGTTTTAATCCATGTATGAGAAAAGATCAAGTTCACCAACACATTGAAATAAAATTTTCTAATTCAATAACATAGATGCACATTTGAAATAAACCCATTCCAAATTACACTACATGAATAAAGTAACACTAAACATAATCCCAAGTAATGAATACATCTTTCATATACATTTTCCAAATAGATGCAATAACATAATTACAAATGATAGCTTACAAGAGCTTAATGTACAAGAACATATTGGTCAAGTTATCCTCAATCAGAACACATATCTTCATCTTCTTCTACTTCACACAAGTCTTGACTGCCAACTGCATGAGTGAGAGCATCACCCAAGTTCTTTTCCTCCAACCACAAACTTAAGCAGTCCCTTGCACATCTTTATATCCGGTAGGATGACCCTACCCTTTAATGAAGAGATTGGTATGAAAACCCTCTAATATAATGCCTACTTGAGCATGGTGTTGTGTCCTACATAACTAGTGTTTCCATACACTGGATACCTTCCTAACATGCATGACACTCCCTACTAGCTATGCAATCCTAGTTCATAATGAACTGACAAAGTGTACGCAATGGTAACTACACTTACTTTGTCCATAGATTTATCATATATAATAAATATAAGCACTCAGTACTTTGAGTGATTTCATATGTTCACCCACCCCCTTGTTCAACTTGAAAACTCTATTGACCATAATTAGCGGTTACGGGACATAATAACCCAGCCAAAATAACCCTGGACAGAATAACCCAGACAGAATAACCCAGGGACAAAATAACCCGGGGTCATAATAACCCAAGCTAAAATAACCCGTGGTCAAAATAACCCATGGAAAAAATATCCCCATAAGAATATAGAGAAAGGAAAACAAAATTTATAAATTACATGTATGTTGCTAAAAAAACTTTATTATTCAAAATTTCAATTAAAGTGTCAAATTATGAGCGATGCCTCTTATATAATCTAAAATGTTATGGTTATCATAACCATCAACCAATATTTTTAGTCTTTCTTTGAGTTCACGGTATTTTTTCCTACTTGGTTGCCCAGTGTATCCAACCATATATTTCTCTATTCTATTCTCTTGGAGACTCTATTTTTTTCACTGCTTTGATGAATTTTCAGACTGAGTTGTACGATGCTTGAAGCAATTCACTAAATCCTCTATGCCATCCGTCAATAGTATTATAGGTTATGGGAAGATCATCTTGAGTAGCTAAATAACAATTCCACATTGTGATTGGAAACTTGGGTGATCATTTGTTGCCTCTTCTAGTTAGTCTACCAATCCATGTGTCTGCAAAATAATCAATTATGGGTTGCAGGGTCTCCTCATGTTCTGTATAATAAGGAGATTGTTGAAGTGTTTCAAATGCATCAATTACGTCCATCTGAGGCACAAAAGCTTATGCAACAAGTTTCTTGATCTCATATGCAAATACTTCATCGACACTGTAATGTGTTTGTAGACCTTCTTCTTGAACTTTCCTCCACAAGCATTGAGAGAAATGAAAAAAACATCCCCGAATAGTGGCATTTGGAAAATTTTCAGAAATAGCTCCCATGAAACCTAATTCAAAATTAGTAAGTATAGATTTTGGGTTTAGATCAGGTTGAAGTTGTTTTAATTCTACAAGTACTTGTGTATAAGTGGTTCTTGTTTTGTTGGCCATAAGAATATTAATGAGTGGAAATATTGCATTAGTTTTCAAGCCAAGAATCATGTACAACTGTTGAAAAATACTTGGCACAGTTTTAAATGTACCATCACTAAACCAATTTTTAGATTCTTTCAGTAATTGCAAATTCTGTGTGGTGGTGAATATTAAAAAATGATTCTCATCATTATTGTCATGAAAAAGAAACTTTTCCCCTCTATTGGTAATTGTATATTCAATTGGTAAGATAAGATCTACTGATGTGTGAATATTAGAAAATGACTCATCATTACCAACTTGATCTAAAATGGCCATGGGTTATTCTGTCCATGGGTTATTTTGACCACAGGTTATTTTTTCCATGGGTTATTATGACCTTGGGTTATTTTGTCCCTGGGTTATTTTGGTTGGGTTATTCTGTCCAGGGTTATTTTGGCCGGGTTATTATGTCCTGATACCATAATTAGCTCTTGACTGTTAAATTTAGTGATCAAATTAATGCACAAAATTTAATTCAAAAATTCAACACAAAGACACAACAAATACCTTGGGAAAACCCTCCTCTTGAGGGAGAAAAACCCAGCCAATAATATCTCTTATATTATCGAATCTCAAAAGAAACTCCTTTACAATGAGGGCCAATAATGAGGCCTAACAAAATGCAACATAGACTGATGCAATCACAACAATACAAAGATGTAAATCTCAATGATAATACACAACCTTCTATCAATGAATTGATCTGCACTTGAATACAAACTCGCACTTGAATATATCGAACTTGTGATGAACTACAAACTGAAAATGAATGCCTTACAATGAAATGCCATCGATCATCTATACAAGTTGAGAGTAGAGGATGTGACTCTTCAAAACATAAGTTGGCCCTCCTTGAAAAGACGTGTTTACAATAAATATGAAGTTGGCCTTTAAGAAATACGTGCCTCCTCATAAATTTGAGTCTCAAATAATAACTAATCATTATTTAATATAAAAGACGTGCCTCTTGAACAAATCACAATCTTCTATAAATCAAATAGCCAACAGCTATGATTTAATTTATTCCATAATGTAAGGAGATCGACTAGAAGTGAAGACCGACGCTGCCATAAACATCAACACTCCTTCTCAGCTAGGGAGGATACTTCCAGCTGCACAAGACATATCACCTCAACATGATGTCTACCACAATGGCTACAACCAAATGTGGAAAGGAAGAATATCACCTCATCGTGATATCAGATATCACCTCAACATGATATCAAACATAATGACTATAGCCATATATGGTATGTACAAGTGTTCATCATTTGCATGATGTTGTCACCTCAACATGACTTTTCACCATGGCTCTCCCAAAGGGTGAAACACAAGTACAAAAAAAATCATCACGGATTCTCTGACGTGATGTTGTCATGGAGTCACACACATGGCATCCACCATGACTCTCTCAGAGGGTGGAATCAAGGGATTTCACCTCGAACTTCTCTTACCGAGAAGAACTCATTAGTCAAGGGATTTCACCTCGAACTTCTCTCACAGAGAAGAACTCATTATTGAAGGGATTTCACCTCAAACTTCTCTCACAGAGAAGAATTCATAACAGGCTATCACTAATACTGAGACTCTTCCTTCCCATGTACCTCAAACCCATTAGGTTGCTCGATATAAACTTCTTCCTCTATCACACCATTTAGAAAAGCTATCTTCACATCCATTTGATGAATCTTCCATCCTCTAGATGCAGCAATGGCAATGATGGTCCTGATAGAAGTGTAGTGAGCAACAGGAGCAAATTTTTCTTCATAATCAACTCCCTCTTTCTGTGAGAACCCTTGAGCCATGAATCTTTCCTTGTACTTCTCTATGCTCCCATCAGCTACATGCTTGATCTTGAAGAGCCATTTCAAAAATATCATAGATTTGCCTTCAGGTCTAGGAACCATGTCCCAAACATCATTCTTGAGAATTGACAATGCTTAGCAAAGTGGCCAAACTTATCACACCTAAAGCATTGAATCTTGGACATGTCTCTCTTCTTCTTGAAGGCGGGTGTATCATCATTTCCCTTATCTTGATTCCTCTTGAAGAACCCTTTCTTTCCATCTTTTCCTTTCTTCTTTGAAGCATGGGAAGCGAGAACATGAATATCTTCATTCTTTGAACTTTGACCAACACCTCTAGCCACCAACCTTGATTCTTCTTCAATGCAGTCTGCTCTTAGATGATCAAACTTAGGCAATTTTGATCTTGCACTGATTCCTTGAATATAGGATTCCCAAGACAAAGGAAGACCATTGAGAGCAAGCATGGTCAATTCTTTGTCGTCAACCATATGGCCAATTGTCGAGAGCCGGTCTCTCAAATCTGAAATCCTCATGAAGTATGCAATCATTGATTCTCCTTTTTCATCTTCACATGGTGTAGTTGTTGCTTCAGTGCAAGTGCCCGACTGGTATTGTTGATTTCGTACATTTCTTCCAATGTTTTAAACATGTCTCTTGTCATCTTCAACTTAGAGACAATAGGAATGATATGATCGGGTGAAGCCACAATAGTAGTTTACAATTGAAGTGAGGAAGGAAAACTCACAGAAAATGAATGCATGGAAAAAATATTAATTTTAGGGGTTCGTACAAACATACTGGTTCGACCGAACCCTTTTAATGCTTTCCCGCCAAAAATTCCACCAAAAACCCTTATAAAATGGGGGGTTCGAATGAACCCTGGTTCGAGCGAACCCCTAGGGGTTCGCTCGAACCCCCCTTATTCCTCATCCCTCATTTGAGACACAAAAAACCCCGAATTTTGGCACTTCGGAGCTCGGTTGATGATGAAAATGGAGGAATCTTCACAAACCCAACTGAATCAGGTAGTCCTCGGAACAAGCTATCCAATGAATATAATCTTAATATGTTTTGGTTTTATTATGTATTTTTTTTAGTTTTGTTAAAACAGGTTTTTCATCGAAAATGAAGGTCTATGTTCTGCATTACGTGGAAAATAGTAGATTATCAAAAAAAATTGAAAAATATGAGTGCACCAAATATTGAAGTCCTTGATCCAACAAAAAAAATGAATTTCGATATATACAAAAAAAATTATGCTTATCATGGTTATGTCTCGAATTGTAATTGGTTTGACTTAAACTTGATTAAAGAAAAAATATTCAATAAAAAATTGTCTAACAAGTGGAAGCACTAGATATCGGAGTTTAATCTAAATTCAAAAGAATTAGAATTTTATCCTTCATGGAAAAAAAGTTATGTGTTATACGGTCTGCGTCACTTTTTAAAAATGCTGTTTTTTGAAAAAAAACCAGTTTTCATGGGAGATGGAAAAAGAGGTGTAAACTGATTCCAAAAATTTTGAAAAAAATATTTTTAGAATCTACAAAAAAAATGTGATGAGACTCTAGTTTACATTATCTTCAAATTCTTCACGGTTTAGCCGCTATAGCTGCCCAAATGTGAAGATTTAGTTAAAAATAATAATTTCAGTGTCCAGTTTGGCCAAAAATTGTAAACTACTATTGTGGGATCACGCGATCCTTAATGAAATCAACCAATATTTTCATTGCCTTGATATCTTTCTTCTTCCACTGCAACTTCTCTTCTTCCTCCTCAGGTTTAGGAACACTGGACTCCACAACTCGCCCAAGTCATTCTCTTGCAAGGTAAGCATGATCCTGAATCTCCATGATGTGAAGTTGGATGCTCCCTCAAGTCTATCCTCAATCTTCAAACTGTTCACCATCTTGACTAAGGTAGGGATATACAAAGAAGTATAAAGAAGAGAATAGAGTATCGATGTAAGAACAAATCTGATCACGATCTCCTCAAACCCGCTCTAATACCATGTTAAATTTAGTGATCAGATTAATGCACATCATTTAATTCAAAAATTCAACACAAAGACACAACAAATACCTTGGGAAAACCCTCCTCTTAAGGGAGAAAAACCCAGCCAATAATATCTCTTATATTATTGAATCTCAAAAGAAACTCCTTTACAATGAGGGTCGATAATGAGGCGTAACAAAATGCACCACAGACTGATGCAATGACAACAATACAAAGATGTAAATCTCAGTGATAATACATAGCCTTCTATCAATGAATCGATTTGCACTTGAATACAATCTCGCACTTGAATATATCGAACTTGTGATGAACTACAAACTGAAAATGAATGCTTTACAATGCAATGCCAACGATCATATATACAAGTTGAGAGTAGAGGATGTGACTCTTCAAAACATGAGTCGACCCTCCTTGAAAATACGTGTTTACAATAAACATGAAGTCGGCCTTTAAGAAATACGTGCCTCCTCATAAATTCGAGTCTCAAATAATAACTAATCATTATTTAATATAAAAGGCATGCCTCTTGAACAAATCACAATCTTCTATAAATTAAATAGCCAATGACTATGATTTAATTTATTCCATAATGTAAGGAGATCGGCTGGAAGTGAATACTGACGTTGCCATAAACATCAACATTGACTTGGTTTGACCTCAATAAAAATAACAAGATTCCATTCCAAAAAGTGATGTCACACTTAGCTGATCTAATTGACCAAATAGGTTAATCCCAACCTCTGGTTTATCCTAACCCAAGGAATAAGCTGACTTCCTACTTCCAAGGAAACATGAATAACCACTCAAGGATAAACTACCAACATGGTTTACACGTCATCTTATCCTATCAATGATGACATAATACATCTAACATGATATTATTCCCTTTGCATTACTATCATCATAATTCATGCAAGCATATAAGTAGCATACAATAAACTAGGTATCATATATATACCTTCTAGATAGTTTTTCATAATTACATCATACAATCATGACAATCATAATAGTTATATATATGTATCATAATAATAAAATACACAAAACAACTTATATCCAATTTAGCTATCTACACAAGCTTGATTCAACATCTATGATAAATAATCAATAACTTGCACAAGAACTTACAATTAATCAACAAAAAACATAGATTCAACATACAAAAGAGTAAGGGATAAAATAACTAAGCATGCCTAGAAATATAAAGCTCCCACGAAGAATTTGCAACTCTAGATCAATGCCAAAATTCAACTTGTTGCCTTCTTCAACTCAACCTATCCCAATCTATCCAATCAATATGCTCTTACTCTCAATAATATTGCTCCTCTAACTCACAAATAATTACTCTCAATCTCACAATACTCATATAATTAACTCATCAAAAAGAACAATAATGAATAGCAACGGCGACCACAAATGAATAGCAAATGAACACAATGAACAACTATGATAACATCTATCATGAACAAGCAAAAAAAGAGCCCATCGACCCCTATTTATACAAAAAAGGAGAGTCTCAAATCTGAAAGATAGCTAAGAAATTTTCCACCTTTCCTTCCCTCTAATCTATTGTGCATCATTCAACAAATTTATCCCTTTTCATAATGCCACATCTCAAGAGTTGTGGGATTTCTCAACCAACATGTTTAAAAGTACTCAGTCAAAGCTTGTTGTGCATGTGATTTGCATCATAAACAAAATTAGTTGATAACATGAAAATCATATTCATTATTTATCATTTGCATCATAAATCATCTAAAAAGCAAACACTTCAGAATGCATATTCATTCATCTCATTCATTTTGTGAAACATAGTCATGCATTAAAAACATATTTATTCATGAAAAGTAATAATAATTGGTAGATACACAATGGGGTGTAACAAATTTATATATTTCTTGAATTTTATTGGTTACCATGATGCTTTTGACTTGAGAAGACCCACATAACACATCATACAATAATAATGTTTCTAAGATCAAGGACATCCATGATTGGTGTGACCACATGATTAACTATGTCTATTATGATTACAAATATATAATAGACTTGAGATAATGCATTGTGTATTTTACATAAGGCTAAGGCATTAAGACTTGTTGGATGAAGTCCTTCAATTGTCCTTCTAATACCATGATTGTCATCACTCATGTGATTGTCCTCATTTATAAGTCTTCAAAATTTTATCATGATTTCCTCATAGATTTCAATTATATCATGTGACCTAGGGACTTCCTTATCGAGATAAGATGATCCATAGTAGTACTAAAATATTTTCTAACCCAACTTCCTTCATTTCTTGTAATATTCTTCAAGGTGGTTTCATAGCAATGAATGGGAAAATGAGCTACAAGTCTATCCTCTAAGGTACATAATAATCATAAAGATTACTATGCATTGACATTCTTCATTACTAAGACGAGGACCTTATCATTGAAAAAAAATAGTTAGTTTACAACTTCACACTCAATAAAATCAAACAAGGACAATTGTATATGTTATTCATGAAAATGTTTTGACTTAATTACAAGGTTATCTTAGTGATACTAGATGTATTTTAGGACCATCTCCTCTATATTTGTGACATGGTATGAAATTTTTAAGAGATAAATTATCATCAAAAGCCTCTTATGTTATATATAGGACTAGCCAATTGGTTATTACTACCCTATAAGAGTGAAATAATAGAGTTTTAAATGAAATAATCTTCGTCTTGATACTAGTGTTTATGAAACTCTTACCCTTGCTAAGATAATCCTCTTATTTCGTGGCTGACTTTTAATTGATGCCTTACAACAAGGTGGAAATGATCATAATTTAGTACCTACTAAAATCCTACATAGAACCTATTATTATTATTTATTAGGATAAATTTAATAAAACTATCTAGGCACATGACCATCCTATAAGATTTATAGTATCCTTAATAACCATGAAAATCCTAAATTTTTATGGCTTTAATGATTTCCTGAGAGTATCCTTTTGTCATATTGTTGTTATCTATGATAGCAAAATGATAATACATAGGAAATTAAATAAGTGTATGGTCTAATTATGATAATAACCTAGTATGATTGTTATCTTATGGAAGCATTGGTACTCCTACTGTATTCCATGAAAGAGTTATAACTCATGTTCATAAGAGGCATAGAAATTATATAAGTAATGCATGTCTGTATTTTATGTCTTTCCATCATAAAATCCACTTAATTATATTCTTCTTTGTTGTCTCTAACTCCCTCTTGACAATTCCTAGTTGCAATAATAGCTCTATGGATACCATAAAAAATATTCTATAAGTGTAATATCCCCCATGATGCTATTAGGATAGCCTAAACAAGATTATAGTCCATTAGTCATTATATAACATCTTGTGCATATGTTTGATAGTGTTATTGTAGGTGAAGAATTATTTTTTATGGTATATTTATGGGCTAAGTAACTAAGCTCTATTGTGTTGCATTATTTATTAGTTTAACTTACTATCTTATTGTTGTAGTTATAGTCCCTAGATATCATTTATTGTCAACAACATGGTTGTTCTCAAATGGTGTTGACTATTCCACTTGGTTTTGTGACATATCTTTCTTCTTTATTAGTAGACTATTACCCTTGTGAGGAATGACTTTTTACACTTCCCTTTATAATCATAGAGTTGGTAAGGAAGAGATAAGTCACTATCTAGGGTTTGGTGAAAGTACTTGTCAAGGTTATTTTCAATTTTTATTATTGTTGAATGTTGACCAACCAAAGAAAACAACCACCTTTACTATGTAGAACACTCATGTAAAACTGATAAACAATTTTATTTCTCTCGACAACCATACTTACACTCTAATGGTGAAATGTTGATTAATATGAAATAAGCTTCTTTTTGGCTTGAATGAGTTTCTTGGATCTAAGCAATGATGTTGACCTTTAAATAAGCATTACAACTACACAAAGAAAGTCAAATTTATTAGATCCTACATGATTATACTTGCATGCATGTCAAAAAACAAATTACCATACTAAAATAATATTTTTTTAGGATTTTTATAAAAACTAAACCCTTGTAATTCTATCTATGTTCATGGTTGAAGAGTTATGCATAGATACAACATATTTTATCTTGATTTCCTAAAATATTAGGATATATTTATCAATATTTGCATGTAGAAATAAATGGTTTTTACAAGTATGATGCTTCCTTAGCATTGAGATTCAAAATTAGGTTGTAAACCACTACAGTTAATTAACCCTAAGGTTAAAATCCAACCAAACAAGATGTTTAAAAAAAAAATCCACATTCCAACACTAAACACACATATTAATAATCTAGTTGTCTCTTTTCAACAACCGTAGGTGTAATGCAATAAGGAACCTTACTTGTGTGATTGAAATGTGTACAACCCTCCTCCAATAAACTTGAATGGCTGCATGCACATAGAACACAAAAAAGCTTTAGTATATATTCCGAGATACTTCATTAATTCAAACATTTTGAAAGCGTCTTCATCAAATCCATTTTATGTATATCCTGCAAACAGTTCATTCCATGTGACCACATTTCTTTGAAGAATTTTGTTAAACAATTCACGTGCCTTTATCTATGCTTCCACATTTTCTATACATGTCTATTAGAACATTTCCATCTATAATGTATAACTAATTTCATTTAGTTTGTAAATCTATGTCAATAAATGTATTTTGTTCATATCCTACAGTCATGACATTCAGTGAAACCAAATTTGTTTGAGGCACATTGTCAAACAGTTCGCCTGCCTTGTGTATACTTCCACACTTCGTAGACATCTCTACAAGAGAGGTTGCAACTACTACATCTAACAAAATTCCTCTATCCTTTGATGTCCATACGCTGTTCCAAAGCTCCCATTTTGGCACGGGTTGTAAGGACGCTGACAAAGTTTGTAGAGTCTGGCATTACACCTGCTAATTGCATTTGCTTGAAAGTTTCTGAAGCCTCTTCAACAAATCCATTTTGTGAATATCCTGCTATCAGAGCATTCCATGAAAACAATTTTTTTCGAGGCATTCTGTCAAACAGTTCACGTGCCTTGTTTATGCTTCCCCATTTTGCATACATGTCTACCAAGGCAGTTACGGCTACATGTCTACCAGGGCAGTTACGGCTACATCATTCCTTCATCCTGCGATGGATGCCCATGCTCCGTTCTGAAGCTCCCATTGTGGCACAGGCAGGGGGGATGCTGGCAAAGACTGCAAAGTTCAACATTCCACTGCGAGTTACATTTGATTGAAAGTTTGTGAATCCGTTTCAACAAACGCATTTTGTGCATATCCTGCAATCAAAGCATTCCTTGAGACCACATTTCTTTGAGGCATCCTGTCGAACAGTTGACGTGCTTCCACATTTCGCATGCATGTCTACCAGAGCATATCCAACTGTGATGTTTGAATAATCCTTGTACGCTGGCGAATGAAAACTGAGTTGGAAACCTGTTCAGTGTGAGTGCAGCGCAGAATTCAACGGTGCAGGTGGGCGGGAGCAACGATTTAAACACATTTACCGGCATTCACGTGCGCGGGAGAAACAATTTAAACAGATTACCGGAATCCATGTAAGTAACTGCACGGGGAGTGACTAACGGAAACGGAAACAGCGAACGGAAGGGCGATGGTTGAAGAGGGCCCCACAACATCCACCTAAGCGGTCAAACGCTTAGTGTGTGATGTTTAAGCCGGCCCTCTACATATACAGCCATATCCAGAAATAATACGCATTCATATCCATCACTTCATTCTTATCACTCGCATCTCACTTCATTCAGTTTGCTAAAAGAATTCGTAATTTGTAGAAGAGAATGGCGTGGAGGACTAACGAGCTTCTTTTACTTATGCTTCTCATTGTGTGGGGGAGTAAAGCGAGTGCACATAGAAAATTATTAACAGACAATGAAGATGGAGAAGAAGAAGGGTCTTCAAGACCAAAGACTATCACCTTCTTCATGCACCACATAACAGAAGAACCAAACCCAACTGCCAAGCCTGGAGTTGGAGTTGGAGTTGAAGGGCTTCCAATAGGATTTCAAGGAAGTGGCAATGCCATCTCTGGTCTTTCAAGCCCTTTTGGAAACAACATTAACTTCAATGGCAATGGCAATGGGAATGGGAATGGTCCTCTCCCCTTAACCATTCCAAGTGGAGCCATCAACAATTCTCCGTTATTTGGCCAGCTGCCCATCTCTTCCACCACTGTCCTGGGCGGAGGAGTACAGGGCGTAGGCTCACTCATTCCTGGCCTCGGGTTTAATGCTCCAGGCTTAGGCTTTCAGAACTCCTTCCCCAACACAAACATTGGTAACGGTGGTCTAAATCCTCAGAATCCTCTTGGAGGGGTCTCAGGTATCACCCTGAATAATGTGATTGTGATTGAAGACACCTTGACAGAAGGGCCTGATCTTCACTCCTCCGCTGTTCTTGGAAAGGGGGAGGGATATTATTATCACTTGCCCAGCCCTGCAGAAGACGAAGACCCCGAGACACTGTTGCTCGCCTTCACAGCCAAATTTGAAGGGTCAAAATACGAAGGCAGCAGCATTGAATTGTCTGGCAAAGACAACATCGCATTACCACAGAGGGAGATCGCAGTGGTGGGAGGCAGCGGGGTCTTCCACAATGCTCAAGGCCATGCTCTCATAGAGACCGTTTCACACACAGTCGATGAGATAGTGCTGAAATTCACCGCCACTCTTACCTACGAATGAAGTCATTCTCTTGTTTCCCCCTTATCCACGTTTCTTCCATTCTATTTAATAGCAGTGCGTCCGATGTGTGTTTAAGTTTCAATCTCGAAACCTCGAAAAAAAAATATATCTAGCTTCTGATTGTGCTATGTTAACTCATATGTTTTTAATCCAACCTGGAGAAAGTATACATTCAAAATGATTTACTAAAAATGCAATTGTTATGCCCTTTGGTTTATGGAAAATGGTGTTTCCTCACGAGATAGGCTGATTAAAGAAATGCACAACATTAGTATAGAGCTAGAAAATATAGTTGGTAATGGTAAATTTGAAGGGAAATTGATTCATCTCAGAATGAATATTTGAAATCAGTAGGTGTCTTCGGTAAGTTATGTTTCTACTTCTATGTCATAAAGTAGAATCAAACATAGTTTATTTCCCACCATTAATCCTTAGAGGAAAGTTCATGCAATTTAAGATCATGCAAGATTAATTAGTTTCAACAACATGTATTAAACAAATTCAATAAATAAAATCATTAAACATGAAAGAATAAAATACATGAACACAAAGATTTATGTGGGGAAAACCCTTTCAGGTAAAATACCCCACACTTCAAAAGCATAGATCTATTGTATTATTCAACAACTAAATACATAGTTGCAATATAATTGTAGGCTTTTTGCAGGCTCTAAGCTTTTACATGGAGATTTACATCCTATTCCATCTGGGAAAAATCCGGCAACATAACCCCTCTGACTTTAGTTTCTCCTCTCTCAACTCCTCAAGAAGGATCTCATATTTATAGAGCTTACAATGCACAAATTAAACATTTCTAAATCAACTGTTAAAACTCAACATGGAAATAGAAAATACCTTCATGCACAACTCTACTTGTAAAAACAACTTTCCAATTCGACTCTTCATCAAAAAAAGAAACTGCAAGTTGTAATTCACAAGACAATGTGAGAAAATTAGCAACATTAAATATTTAGAAAAATCAAAGGTTGAGACACCTTTTTCGTAACAAAATTAATATATATTTTTTGAAAATTAATAAGAAGATTTTATTTAGTTGGATATTTGAAGATTTTTTTTGAATAAATGAGATCTTAAAATCTATTTGATGTCAAACATAGAGACAAATTCCTTTTTATTAGTAAATTGAATAAGATTGAAGACAACAAGCAAAAGCCTAAATATATATTATTTACTTATTTTATGGTACAAAATGAAATGTGTTGCTATTTATTAGT
Organism: Sequoia sempervirens; assembly: GCA_007258455.2. NCBI lineage: Eukaryota > Viridiplantae > Streptophyta > Pinopsida > Cupressales > Cupressaceae > Sequoia > Sequoia sempervirens. The sequence goes on from VDFB02082930.1 coordinate 50,018, forward strand.
TAAGTGCAGCTCTAAAATGCTTGATTTATGGAGTAAATGCTTTGAATATCTTTAAATACTAGTAACATGACATGAAATTCTTTCAAACATTTATTTAGTTGCTTTAAGGTAAGAAGACTAATTGACTGAATTTGAATTTTAAATTTTAAATTTAGAAGGGACAAGTGCATAAATATAAGGGTAAACCTGCAACTATAAACTTGTTTAAAAATGGAACAGTAGTCAAATCCAAGTGACAAAGAATTACATATAAGTAGGTTGATAGATAAATATAATAAGTGGATAAAGTAAATGTGTAAAAATGTATGTATAAATGAATAGGATATAGAAAACTGTATAAATATATATGTATCTGTAAATAAATAACAAGTTAAATAGACAAGTTCAACATAAAAAATAACTTACCATTTATAAATATATACATATATTATTAAAATATCAAAAGATTTCAAATAAAGTGCCCCTTGAATAAAATTGAATCTTGATAGAGTCATGAAAGGATTCTAGTAATATCAAATGCTAGCTATCTAATTAGAAATGAACATAGTGAGCTAATTGATGCAACCTCAAAAAAACTAAAAAAAAAGTATAAACAGTAAGACTCAAATTCAAATTTTCATCCTATGACAATAGATTTATAAAATATATAATATCTACCACATTAAAATTGAAAGTGACTTAATAATAATATCAATCAACTAGAAAATTAATAGAGATGCTAACATCCTTTTGTTCTTATATTTAACAATGTCAATACCTTGGACAAAATTTAATTAAAAAATGGATATATCATTTGACGCCACCATCAAAATTAAATAAACTATTGATGTGGGAGATTGACGAATTAGAGATGTGAATGGATAACTTTCTTTCATTCTTATAATTAACGATAAGATCAATACCTTGGATGAATTTTTTTTTTTTTTAAATCATCTGATACCACCACCACCAAAATTAAATGAACTATTGATGGAAGAGATTGAATCATCTCCTTGCTAAAGATTTGATGATTCTTCATAATTGAAAATGATCTATATCCCATTTTAAAACTATAAAGTACTGGGAGTAATTCCACATGAAACAATCCGCTCCTCTCTTGTCCATCGACTGTAAATATCCTTAATATGAGATCTATGGTGAGGATATGATATAGTTGAAATCATTTAAAGATATGTGTAGATAACTACTTATGTTTATCCTTTTTTAAAACATATCTAATAGAAAGGGTATGATTCTTTTATATAATCTTTAAAAAATATGAACAAATATTTATATATAAATATATTTTTAAAATAATTTATAGTAAATTTTTAAAATTAAATTAAATTAAATGTGAAATAAAAAATATTATAAAAATTAAAAGGTGTTCTCCTTCTTATATAAATATATAAATTAAATATCATTTTTATTAATTTTTTCATAGAAATAGATTTATAAATCAAATTAAATTTTAAAATACTTTAATTTTTATTATAATTAATATAAATATTTTAAATACTTTTTATTAAAAATATACTAAGAGATACCAATAAAATAACTTAAGACTTGAATATTTTATTTATATAATTAATTATTAATATTTTAATTAATCATTAATAAATAAACATAGTATTTATATATTATAAGGGAATATAATCCTTTTTAAACAAATCTAGGTTAATCATATAATTTCATATAAATAAATCATAATTAATCTATATTTAAATAATTGTTAGGAGTTTATAATTGTAATAATTGAATATTTAAAAAATAAAAGAGGAGCAATACACTTAGCATTATGAATTATGATGAAGAAATAAATATTATTATTGAATATAATTAATTTTTGTGATAGTCACATAAAGAGTCAAGTTTTAAAGATCACTTGAATAATAAAATGCTCTTTCAGAAGAGAGGAAATAAATATTTTTTTGATTATAGATGCAAAAATAATGCACTAATCAAATGAATTAGTGATACATAATGTATAGGAGAGGTCTTGCTTTTAATAGGAAAGATCAGAGAATAAGATAACATATTATTATGGCATATGTTACAATCATATGATATGAGGCGTAAAAAGTAAATGAGCTAAAATTTTCATAAGTAAAATTAACTGAAGTAGTGTGAATATGACCTATGTGGTAAACCAATTAGGTAATATACTCCATTAAGACCAACATCCTCCTTTAAGTATAACTTAGGAAGGAGAAAATAAATGAATGAAAAAAAAATTGTAGGAAAGAGCCCCAGTTACAAATCCATGCTAGGTTTCTATATACAAAATATCTCGTACAAATTGAATAAAGGAGAAAAATCTATAAAAAATCCTCTCCAAGAGAGAGAATGCATGAATACAAGAATATAGCAGTGATAGAAGAAGGAATTAAGATGGTGACATAAGGAATACATCCATCATAAATTTATAATTAATAACCCCCATAGGAGAGAAAGAGTGAAACTATAGATCTCACCATAATGAAGTAGCTCCAATGTTAATGATGAACTCTTAAAGACAAAAAACAATCCACTACCTACAAACATTATTCCTCCTCTTGAGAAGGAACAAATACAATGATGTATTTAGAAAAAATATATCTCAAAGAAGATATATTCCAAAATAAGTCTCATGATGAGCATCCCTAAAAAGTACTCAAGATTCTCCATGATAGAGTTTGCTACAAAAAAAAAAATGATACCATAGTAAAAAGTGAAGAAAAATAAAGAAAATATGGGAACTAATGAAAATAAATTTATCCAAACATAAGGATGATGTGATGTTAAATGGCCTCTGTCAGATTAAAATTTTGTGCACTCCTTGAGGTGTAATTGGAAAAGAAATCCATGGATTTGGCATAACACAACTTGCTAATTGATGTACTTAAGATATTGACATGGCCACTTAACATAACTTGCTTTCTAGTAGAGCCATGTGTTTCATTAGTATACTTAGCATAATTCAACTTGCTAGCTAGTAGATCTATGTAGATTATAAGTGATTTGGCATAACACAAATTGCCAGTCCTTATAAGAGAACTATCATGTCTAAAATTATATTCAAGAAATGATGTTTGGCATTTGAGATAAGTTTATCAAGAGATCTCTTTTTCATACTGAATTGAATCCCTTTTAGTACTAACCTTGTATTTTTGTTTGTATTGTAATTGTTATACATGTGTCTTGTGTCTTTTGTGTGTTTGATTTGTCTTCTTTATGTTTGTATTATGTTCATGTTGGCATTATGTTATTCTATGCGTCTTCATTATGTATGCTTTTCATTTTTCATGTTGCATTGCACCTCGTGTATGTGTTCCTTTTTTTCCTTACATTGTCTTGCCATAGGACCTTGAGATTGGGGGCTAACACATTCCCTAGATTTGATATTGTCTTATCTCTTCAATGTTTGGATAATGGAAACATTCTTTTCTTATCCTTACTTTAGTGTGAGTCTGAGTGTAAGTTCATAGTCTTACTAAAGTGGGGCTAAATATAGTGTCATAAATTTTTACCCTTGACAATTTCACACTAGGAACCAAAGAAAAAATAAGCTTGGCCCTAGAGAGTTGGGGCCAAGTCTATCAAACTAAAAGGAATCGAGATATATGTTTAAAAAAGATAGACCTTGCTAACAAATGCCTCTTAGCCAAAATTTGTTAGGAAATGTTAAAAAAGAAAAAAATTGGTGTAACATCTTAAATGCCAAGTACCTATAAGGAAGATATTTTATAACTAATCCTACTATTCCCAAGGGCTTAACATTATGGAATATCCTTATGAAATGCAATGTTCTCATTCTCAAAGGGGTAATATGGAAGCTTGGGAGAGGAGACATAATCAACTTTTGGAAAGGTGTGTGGCTAAGGGAAAATAAAATCTTCGCAACTAGTTCTTTCTAAAATTCATTTGCACACCTCTCCAAATTATATGGGAACAATATAAAAAACTATACTATTTAATTAGGAAATTTTTGGATTTGGAGAGATCTCAATGCCTAAATTTTAATGATAGAGTTCCTTCATACTTCGACATAAAAATTTCAGAAATAACTAGTGTAATTCATTATTCTCCTAGATGATGACAAGAAGGATAAGAGATTATGGTGTTGAAAGGTGCAAGACAACTGAGAGGGGGGGTGAATCAATTGTCACCAATCTCAATCAAAAATCTCAAACAAATATCAACTTCACATCCATTTTATTTTGTTATTATCAACATGAAATGCAAATAATACAAAGCAATATCAACATAAGAAACACTAGATTTACGTTGAAAACCCAATAAGGAAAAAACCACGATGGGGATTAACTCACAATATAAAGTAATTCCAAAACTGATTACAAAGAGGCTCACTGCCGATAGATAGGACTCGCTGTCCAAAAGTGAGACTCACTACCTACAGATACAAAAGATAACAAAAAATCCACCACAACAAATTACACACATCCGCAACCTTGATAAGAGAATTGTAGACACCATTAGCTCATTGCTTTCAGGAGTCTAACACATTAAAGTATTGTTGCCTCAATTTACTTTTGCACACTCTTCACTTCTCAAACAACTGGCATGTCTGATATATCAATCCATAACATATTGACTTGTATTTATACCATCTTCAACCTTAGAAACTTTCTCCAAGGTCGGCTACACACACTTCATTTTACAAATTAAAATTAAGTCAACAACTCAACATTCCCGCGGTGGAAGAGAATGAGAGTGGACCAAACCAACACTTAACCAAGACCCAAAAAAACATCTTGAATAAATCACATGCTTCCTCAATTTATACTTATCCTTCACATGAAGTGTAGACACCAGGTCGACCAAACCTAATGAAAACACAAATGAAATTTGAAGTAGATGCTTCTGCAACAAGAAGATAACGTGCAGAACACATAACACGCTTCACCAAACACTAGAACACATCTCAGATGCCTTTAGATTCATTCACAACAAATGCAACAACCTTCATACAAAGAATAATTTCCATCAGTCCATTCAAACTATACAAACATAGACAACAACTGTAAAACTCGTCTTCCAGAGCACCAAACCACGAACACCTTGAACAGAACATAGATAACATAATTACAAGATATCTTCTAGATCTGAAAGACCTAAAAAAAACAACGAAGGGGCTAAAGAGCAAATACATTTCTCGGATCCGCGAGAAGAAACAACAACGCCAAACCAATTCATGGGTGAACACAACTTTCCTTAACAAAGAGCACCAAACTATAATCTAGGATATCGCAAGGATGCTCATGCAAACAACACTTCAGATCCGCACAAGCATAAGATCAACATAGAAGAAATGTAGAGCACATATCAGAGCACATTCTAAACACACACTAAACTCTGACTTCATTATTTCTAAAAGCACTTGGCAACTCATGTCGTATCGGCACACCTACAATACCATAAAGATAGCTCCATGTACTCACAAAATCTCTATATTATCTCAACTATACATACACAACTTACAGACACTTGTTACCTTTCTCTGCAATAACCTATACTATGTTTACATCAATGACAACATTAATGATAACACCACCATACTCAATCATACTTGCAAAAATCTCCCCCTTTGTCATTGATGGCAGCACATGATGTGAAAAACCATCAAAGGGACAACTATCCATTCTGGCATCCATTAATTTTTTTATACCAGCCTATTTTTTTAGATTAGGTATCATGTTGGAAAGAGAACTAGCGTAAAATTTTTTTTGGTGTTGTCATTGATGGAAACCCTAGTCGGTGATTGGATCCGCACATCATCATTTGCTCATACTGGCAGACATATTGAAGACAATCAAGGAAGAACAAAGCATCCAACAGTTTTGTGTTCATCGATTCACATGCAAATTTTTTGTTGTTATTTTGAGTTGTGGATCTCATGGGAGGTTGATCAATGTATGTCTTGTGTTATCCAAAAATCTCAGTGCCTCATATCAAGTTGTGTGCAAAGTCGGTGATCAGTTGGATATCTTTATATTCATGGAGTGTTTGGTGAAATTACGACCCGAGTTGATATAACGTATCACCCGGATATTACAGTGTTTACTCAAATGTTTTGTGTTTGATAATTACCACTGATTTAGATTACGAGAGCTAAGTTTTGGCTAACTGTTGTGGATGCACATTGTATATTATTCATGATTTGAGTCATCAATTGTGAATATTTTTAAATTCTATTGAAGCCGACTTCTTGTGATTAAGTTCTTAGTCGCAGATATACATAGATGATCAATTATATCATTTTGGGTGTGAATAAGGTGTGTCGATGTGTGTTGTGAATATTAAAAGGGTGATTGAGTGATTATGTATAGTTTCACTTCTACATTAAAGATTTTGTGATGTAAGTTAGAGCAGAGTAGAGCAAAAGTTCAAAATTAGTCAAAAGGATAGAAGACCGACTACTGAACCTAATCAAAATTGTAATCAAGCATTTATAGATGCTACTCTCTCAATTCATTCTTTTGGATCTAATCCAAATCTTTGTAAAGTAGTGTGCCTTTCTATTTTGAGCAGTGAGTTCTAGGTAATGCGCCTGAATGCAAGTGCATTCCCACATTGTAATCTTCCTTTTGAGTATACTCAGATCATATTATGGATTGGCCATCCATCTTGGTTTTTCCCCTAATAGGGTTTCCATGTAAAAATCCTTGTGTTATGGTGTAGTGGTTGTTTTCTTTCTATTGCATATTTCTTTTGGTTGAATGTTCTAAGTGGGTTAAAGATCGAGAATAATATTTTTTTTGTAAGAACAACGACTCACCCCTCTTAGTGTTGCTTGTTTCCAACAATTGGTATTAGAGAAAGTTCCTTGAAAGAAGTCTAACAAATTGGGGAGATCTTGGAAAGTGTTTTCAATGAATACAAGAAGTCTTCAACAACAAATTTTGGTGGCCCTGGATGATCTTGACCAGTCAAAATATGAGAACCGAGAACTACAGGAAAGTCTTGAGAATGCAAAGAAATTCATTCAGTCATTGAAAGAAAAAATAAATGAATCAAGGGAGAAAAGAAAGGAATTATGTGATCAGCTTAAGTAGAAGAAAAGAAGCATGGAAGATGAACATCTAAGTCATGCCTTGAAGGAGAAAATAGAAGAATGTGAAAAGTTATCAAGAGAAAATGCTGCCCTGAAGCATGAGATGGAATCTATCATGATGCGAATGAGAAAGGAGATTGAAGATAGAAGGAATAATGAAGAAAATCTTGCTCAATCATTGAAAGAAAAATATGAAGAATGCAACCAATTGGACAATGAATTGGAACAATCTAAAAACAATAAGGAAGTGCTTGAAAAAAAGCTTGATTATCTTAGAAATGAACTTACTATTGCAAATGAGTACAAGGAGAAATTCAAAGCTAGCTCAGCCAAGCTTGATGAACTAATTAAAGGTCAGAGGACTAATGGTGACAAGTGAGGTCTTGGCTATGAAGAAGGAGAAATTTCCAGATCCAGACAAGGGAGATTCAGGCAAGGAAATCATATGAATGGAGCTAGAAGAAATCTAGTAAGACAACCAAATGCTCAAAGATTCAGCAGTTTACTTTTTTACTTGCAATAAATTTGGTCATATGGCTTCGGTGTAAGCGGGATGAATCAAGTGGATAGCCATCATTCTTAGGTCATTGCTTTAATTGTAATAAGTTTGGTCACAAGTCAAATGAATGTAGAAATGTGATGAATAAATTTCATAGAGATGTAGGATACTATGCATGTAATAGACTGGGCATATTGCTAACCAATGTAGATCAAGGAAAAATCAGTGAAACAGTAGGTCTAGATAGATAAATGTTGTGTGTTACAAATGCAACAAATTTGGCCACACTACTAGATTCTGTTGGAGCAGAAGAGGTCCAGTAAAACAAAACATGTAGCAGGATGTTAAGGGAAAAGGTAAAGTCACTACAGATCTGATTAGGAGAAAAATGAAGAAGAAATGGGTGAAAAAGAATCCCTCTATTGAAGGAAATGTGCCAGCACCAAAATTTTCTTTTGGTAATTCCTCTGGGAAGTAGTTTTAGGCCTTTGGCCTAGGGGGAGCTGTCAAGAAAATATCTTAACCCCCTTCTGGTAACTAACACTAGAGTGTGGATAAGTCCAATAAGTGCATAGATGCTTTTCAGATGTTGTTGAACCAATTGGAGAAAGTATTATACAATATTGGAGATCCATAGAAGAATTTTCTATCACAGTGCATGAAAATAGGGTAACTGGATGAGTTAGGGTAAAAGAATTTATTGCGACAAAAAGGGTTAGGTGTGAATGATAAAAGGTCATTTTTATCCTTCATTTGTCACTTTGCATTTTGGAAGTTTGGAGATTTTTGGGGTGAACTTTGTTGAATTGTAGCGAGATTCAAGTGTGAAGAAGATTCAACGATCAAACTTTGATCTGACAAAAAGGTATTTATTGGAAAAACCTGTGAATTTGTTAATTTGTAAAAATGGCCACTCCATTGGTAGTTGAAGTAAAGGATAGACCCCGTCCAAAGTTCAAGTGGCATCCTTTTAAATTTGTTGAGATTGAGCCCCTAGGTGTGTTTTTGTCTGTACCATATGGTGTCTTACATACTAGAGACATTAGGGCTTACATTCATGCTAATATTGAAGAGTTAGGGAGATCACAAATGCTGAATTTGTATTCCAACCATACAATTGGAGAGGACTTCACTATTAAGCCAGAATATAAAACCCTAGAAGAGAATAAGTTCACATAGTTTGTGAAATTACCCATATTTGAGGAAAGCGAATGGGTATGATATATTTTTATCCGAGTTCATGTCAAGTTCATGTGGTTGAATATACATTTTAAGATTACCAAAGAGGCTATAAGCACTATCATAGGTCTAAATTCCTCTGGTGGACTACCAATCTTGAAATCTATAAAGAATCAGATGGTTATTGATGCAACAGGTGAAAAATTTGATAGAAGGGAAATTACAATCAAAGATATTGTTGAAGTGGATGTGAAATTTGCATCGATGGTCATTGGCTACAAGGTCTACCACTCTATTTGGGATAATTTAGTATTCGGTATGACCATTTATGCGGCCTATTAGATGGTAAAAGAAAATGTAGATTATGACTTCTGTGAGCTACTTAGAAGTCAACTAATAGAGAATCTGGGTAAGATTAAGAAAGACAAGAACTCTTTTAAATATGGGAATTTGTTGTTGTGTTTGTTCTTTTATTTCATGAGTGAGGTTCAGGATGTTGGGAAAGTTCATTAGCAAAGTAATCAGCCTGTAGTTGTTCAAATAAGAGATATATTGTATGGAATTAGTGATAGTAAGACCAAAAAAACTTCCCTCTTGGGGTACTATAAATTTTTTTAGAGTATGATGCATGCAAGAGAAAGAATTCCTGCTTCAATTTTAGAGAAGTACAAAGATACAATCTATTTCATGGTATATATTGATCAATTCCTAATGGAAGCTGTTGATCCTAGAATGATATGGATTGTGCCTAGGGGATATGAAGTTGAGGAGAACATCTTGGAGATGTATGCAAAACTTTTGTTGGGAAGTCCACTAGATCTGGTAGAAAAGAGGTTTGGAACCTATGCTGAAAAAGATATGTAGGTGTATGAATAATTGAAGAATCCTAAGCTTGTCAGAAGAGTAAGAAAAGAAGTGAAAGTCATTACAGAAAGAATTGGTATATCTTCAGAAGCATTGAAAGAAGCTAGAAGGATGAGAGATGAAGCTGAAGCAGGAAAAGAGCCAACAAGAACCGAATCTACTAGTCTGGTAGCATCCTCTACTCATACTACATCAACAAGGAGTTCTCCATCCCTATTCGCTCCTACCACCAAGCTAGTTCCTGTGCAAACTCAATACAAGGCTTCCAGTAAGAGGAAGAAGAAAAAGAGCACAAGAACCTATGAAGCCATCTCAAAAGATGAGGAGACTGAGTCAGATGAAGGTGTGAAATAAATAAAGGCTATCGACACTTAGGCTACAAATGTAACGAAGAGAAAACCTTCTGATGAAGAAGAAAAGGCAAAGAAGAAGGAAAAACTTGACAAACCAGGTATGATAGTTGAAGAAGTTGAGAATTTTGTTGTCAAGGATGGAAACCTCAAGCCCCTTTGCAAATGGTATGAAATTTTTGATAAATCAGGACAAAATTTGCTTGAGGAGGCAACAATAAAATATTTGAATATTTTCAATAAAGTTCTTGTTGAAATTATGTCTAGTTTACCTAAGAGTCTGTATGAGGTTTTAGAGATGAGAAGACTAAATGCTAGGATAGAAGAAAAAAAGATGAGAAAGATAATTCTTCCAAACTTATGTTCAAAAATGTCTATTGAGGAGATGAAGTCACTGAAAAAAACCAAGAAGGAATTTAAAAGCAAAAAAGGGGTGAACAAACTTATGATCAGTGAAACTGATGTTGTTGTTGATGAAACCAAGAAAATCTTGGAAGCATTTATGTCAAAGAACAAGATCAATGTTGAAGAAGTGAATGTTGAAGATGTTGTATCTGATCTGGTAAATGAGGAGGTGAATGTAGATACTGAGGATATTTAGACTGAAGCTCCTAAGGTTGTATTAGCTAAAGGAAAGGAGATTCCAAATGAAGAAGTTGAAGCTCCTAAAGGAAATCAAGAAACAGTTACTGAAGAACCAAAAGTTGAAGAAGAAAAGGTTGAAGTTAAGGAATTTCCAATGGAAGCAAGAGACATTGCAGAGGCAGTGAAGAAGTTTTTGGTGGAACAACATGAATAATTTGATCTTGAATTGGTTGAAGTCCCAATCGATCTATCCCCCTTGTCCCCAATTCAAAAAATGAAAGTTGCATCTTTTTCCTAGGAAAAAGCCAAAGAAGAATTGTTGAAGTCCCACATTGAGGATAATGAACTTTTGGGTCTTATATCTAGAGTTCTGAGGAAAATTATGCCAACTCATGTTAATGATCTATTGAGTTCCTCTTCTGGTGAACTGAAGAAGCTCATAAATTCTATAAGTACTCATTTCAAGTCTCTTGAAAAATCAACCATGGTTAAAGTGTAGGAGGAGTTTCATGAAAAAAGATTTAGTAGGTTGAAAGAAATGATTGCAAATGATAAAACTCTGTTAGCCACCTGTATGAAGAATATTCAAGGTTCTCTATCTGAAGGTGAAAAGGCCTATAAGTCATGTTTAGTTTTGTCCAAATTTACTAAAGATAATGAGAAGAAGGTGAAGGATCTTGAAAAAAAATTGGCTACCATTTTTTATGCTTTTGATCTGTTAGATGTTGATGTTGGTAAGAAAGAAGGTTACGTAATATCTCTACTTGAAAAAATAAGGAGCTTGAAACATGAAAATGATAGGATTGTAGGAAGAGCATGTGAGCTTAGAGGACTAATTGGTCCAAAGATTGAAATAATGGCGAGTGCATTAAAAGAAGCCAAAGATGTTATGGCAGTTACTGACCCAATGAATCTTGAGTCTGTAGAAACACAATATTATTTAGTTTGTGGTCACATAACAATTTTGGAGAGTCTCAAAAGGGTTTGGGACACAAATTTAAGTGTGTTGAAGAGAGATTTTGCAGATGTTTTCAAATTTGCGTAAGTTACAAGATCATGCTTGTACAGTTTGAAATTTTGATTTCTTTACGGTTTCCCTACTTTTTCCATTGATGTCAAAGGGGGAGAGTTTTATAGTGAAAAATTTATATCCATCTTAGGGGGAGTTTCATTTCTAAGTTGAGATTGAAGATTCCTTTTGAAGTTTTAAAGTGGCAGTGTAATTCATGTTGGTACTGATCCAACACAGTCATTTTTCACTACTAGTGTTGCCATCAATGTCGAAGGGGGAGATTGTTGGAAAGAGACTATAAATATTTTGTAGTGTTGTAATTAATGTTAACCCTAGTCGATGATTGGATCCACATGTCATCATTTTCTCATACCAACAGACAGATTGAAGACAGTCAAGGAAGAACAGAGCATCCAACAATTTTATGTTCATCAATTCACATATAGATTTTTTGTTGTTATTTTGAGTTGTGGATCTCATGGGAGGTTGATCAATGTATATCTTGTGTTATCCAAAAATCTCAGTGCCTCGTATCAAGTTGTGTGAAAGTCTAGAGATTTGGTTGGATATCTTTCTTTCATTAGTGTTTGGTGGCTGACCTAGTTGATATAACGTGTCGCAGATATTCGAGGAGTGTTTACTGAAATGTTTTTGTGTTCAAGAATTTTGATTTGGGTCCAAGCTAGGTTGTGGCCGACCATTGTGGATGTGTATTGAATATTATTCATGATTTGAGCCATTAGTTGTAAATATTTTTAAGTTTTATTGAAGTTGACTTGTTGCGATTAAGTTCTTAGTCGTGAATATACATAAATGATCAATTATATAATTTTGGGTGTGAATAAGGTGTGTCGATTTGTGTTGCGAATATCAAAAGGGTGATTGAGCGAGAGCAGAGTAGAAGTACAAAATTAGTCAGAAGGACAAAAGATTAACTACTGAGCCTAACTGAAACTATAATCAAGCATTTGTAGATGCTAATCTCTCAGTTCATTCTTTTGGATCTAATCCAAATATTTGTAAGGTAGTGTGCCTTTCTATTTTGAGTAGTGAGCTCTAGGTAGTGTGCTTGAATGCAAGTGCATTCCCACATTGTAATTTTTCTTTTGAGTATACTCAGATCATATTGTGGATTGGCCATCCGCCATGGTTTTTCCCCTAATAGGGTTTCCATGTAAAAATCCTTGTGTTATGTTGTTGTGGTTGTTTACTTTCTATTCATGCATATTTCTTTTGGTTGAATGTTTTAAGTGGGTTAAAGATTAGAATAATAAATTTAATTTTTGCAAAACATTGATTCATCCCCCCTCTTAGTGTTTCTTGTTTCCAACATAGCCTACAAAACATTTCTTGCACTCTCTTTTCCTTGCAACATTCTCTATTTCTCATGACTTTCTCTCCCCTTTTTTCTTTCACTATTTTT